>JAVXUP010000257.1:100000-107500 GCA_033070095.1 Escallonia herrerae | reverse complement strand
AATTTTGGAAAAACATTTTAAATACTCCGTGGTAAGCATAATAGGTGTTTTGAAAAACAAATTAGGCAGAGTCTCTTTTTATCAAGCAAATGCCATGTAATCTCTAAGTCTATTCTATATTATCTGCTCTATGACATGTTAAGTTAATGAGATTTTTCCCTTTCAATTCCTAGATGGCATTTCACCTCTTGAGCGTGTTCACCCCAAAATAACTAAACTAGCTAAATAAAATAAAGAACTTACTTGAAAGCAAGAAAGAGAACAACTTGAACGCTTCTTAGTCTTTTAAGGTTGTGCGCATCAACAAGAGAGAATTTTGAGAGCAAAGGAATTTTATTGATCTCAAAGAGGATTGTAGAAAAGCATATGCCGAAAGCATATCTACAATTGAAGTGTCTAAGACCTTATATAGACCGAGCTAAAGCTATCCGACAAAATTGAAAGCTTTACAGCTGTCTACTAATCCTAAAGCTGTCGTCCACTAGGTTTTGCATTTGGACAAACAACTTTTTCTAAAGTTGTAAGACAAAGTACAATAATTTCACATAAGTCTTAAAGTGTACAGGAAAAAGATTCCTTGTCTGCCATTATTTGCCGAAAGTAAAGTCTTCTGTCTTCTTGTGCCGAAAGTTCAAAAGCTGCAGGTGGTGGAAAAGCATATTCCATCATCTTTGTCCTTTAGCTTTTTCCTTTCCTTTAGCTGTCTTCTTGTTTGAGCTGGAGGATGACGATTCTTCAGAGCTTGGCAAAATCTTGAGAAGTTCTTGCTGAAGTCTTCTTTCTTCGTCACTTGTATTTGGCTTTTGCGCGAACTCTTGACTGTCTTGGCTCGCTTGACCGCCATTCTTTTTGTCAAAGTCTTGCAATAAATCTAAAATCATTTGTGCTGTCTGTCTCTTGAAAGCGTCCACTTGAAGGTTCCGTTTCTTCGCGTCTTTGAGCACCTTGCGTCTTTTTTCCATTTTTTCCAAACGGACAGGGGTCTCAGGATTTGATAAGTCTTTACCAGCTACCTATGGGGCTGGACTAGTAGCTCTTTCTCCCGAACTAATAGGATTTTCAGAAATTTTGAGTAAATTTCCAACTGTCACAGGACTTGATTTGTCTTTACCTGTTGCCTATAGAACAGGACTAGTTACGCCTTTAACTCCGGACGTAGAGGATTATGTGGACTTGGATTTCACTAAAGTATAGTATTTTGTTTTCCAGTCCATAGCTTCTAGTTCATAAACTTGTAACTGAGTTTTAACACTGGAAAGCTGTTGTTCTAACTACTGTTTATCTACTGCTAACTGATCTGTGGTTCTTTTTAAAAAATTATAATGTTTAATTAAGACATCACAATTTGCGCAAAATTGTGAGCCAGAAGAAGAACGAATTGGTGTTCCAGCGAAAGGGACAATTGTAGAAGAGGCTGTAGTACATTCAGGACTTATAAAATAATTCACACCATAGTGTGCTGTCATGAGTTTATGAGTTTCTTCATACGTTTGTGTACCTTTATACCAAGGTCTTGTATGATTACCTACGCCATGTGCCATGGCTTCAGGCCAATGTTTGTAAATACCGGGTTGCTGCCCTTTAAAAACACAATAAAAATTAAATTTTCTTGTAGCTCTAAGTTTATGAAAATAGGCTGCTAAACCGTTAAAAGAATTAACAAACCATCCATTGTCTTTTCGAATAAATGCTTGCCAAAGATTGTCTAAAAGAGTGACCTGATCTATGGGAAATGGTCCTAACTTGGGGTCTTTTACTTAGAATTTACTTCCTACATGTAGAATTCCTAAATTACTACCATCAAAATTAATCCTACTGGAGCCAGAATTGTCTACATAACTTGTATAAAGTACTGGAAATGGTAGATTTGTCTGATTGGCGAAATGAGCTTGTCTAGAGTGTCCGTCGGAGGAGGATGTCATTTGTCCTGCACAATTACAAAAGTTTGTCTATAGATATACTTGTAAGGCAATAAAATTTCTTTATTAAAAGTAAGATTTTACAACCATAATTGTTATTTTACAACGATAATTGTTTTTATCTACAAAATACTCCTCCAAGCCAATCGAATTCATTCTTACAAACTTGAATGAAATCGTTTGTAGCTTGAATACGATTTTGTTTGAAAATTTCTAACTCTTCATCTCCATCTGTCTCAAACTCATGTAAAAATTGGAGACGAGCCTCTAGTCTCTGAATTCTTCTAAATGTCTGGCGAAGATAAAGTCTGACTTGAAAGGGAGTCATCCTGTAAAGCAAAGTATTATTGTAATAATTTGCGAGATAATAAATCTGCTAAAGTGTTGTCTTTTCCTTTTATGTGTTGCCACTCTATTTTGTCTAAACGATAATTGCTAAGAGTTGCTAAAAATTTTACCCATCTATTCGTATATCTAGTATCTTTGTTTTTATTATATCTTACTATAGCTTCACAGTCAGTTCTGATACTAAATTCATGTTTTGATATCAATAATGCTTTAAAATGTTCTAAAGCATAGATGATTGCCAAAAGTTCATAGTCTAAACTTGTTAAATATTGATTACTTTCTTTATATTTGCCACTTGCATATCTACATAATCTTTCTTTTTGATTTTTGCTATACTTATTTGGTTTGCAATATAAGACTGCTCCCCAGCTTTCTTTGCAACCATCAGTTTGGACTATTAAATAATCAGTGTCTAATGGTAAATAAAGATCGGGTAAATTTTTTACCTTTTCTTTTATTGTTTTTACCAATTTTATGTCTTCTATATTAAAGTGTCTTTGACAATTTTTGCGAGTTTTATTATATAATGGTCCGATTAATTTACTTAAGTCTTTAAAGTACATTCTAGCTTGGTTAATTAAGCCTAAAAATGCTTGTATTTGTTTTAATCCTTCTAGTTTGTCAGGGAATTGTAAGATTTTCTTAGCTATATGTTCTTGTAATTTAATTTTGCCTTCTCCTATTTCCATTCCTAAGAATTTTACAGTTGTCTTGAATAATTCAACTTTTTTCTTACTAAGAATTAAGCCATGTTTTTCAAATAATTTAAAAGCTAAGTTTAAATGTGCTATGTGTTATGTATCGTTCTTACTACATATTAGAATGTCATCTATGTAAACTAAAATGAAATCATTGTATGGCCTAAAAATATCATCCATTTTGCGTTGGAAAATACTTGGGGCTGTTTTTAGACCAAATGGCATTACAAGCCATTCATAGAGGCCTTCAGGTGTAGTAAATGCGGTCCATTTAATATCTTCGGGCCACATTTTAATTTGATAAAAACTGGATTTGCAGTCAAATTTACTAAAAATTCTTTTACCTTGTATTTTACTCAAAAGAAAAGTCTTACTGGGAATGTTATAACTATCGTCTTTTATATTATCATTTAAGCGTTTGTAATTAATAACCATTCTACTTTTGTTTCTAATTTGTTCAGCATGGTTTCTTACTATGAAAGCTGCTGATCTATGTGGGCTGTTGCTAGGTCTGATTACTCCTAATTGTGTGAGTTCTTTAATATGCATTTTAAAGTCTTCAGTGTCTAAACTACTCGCTTCTATATTAGCAGTCTTGACTATATATTCTGGATTTATTATATCTAGCTTACAATATATTTTGTTTAAATCCCATCTTTTAATGGGGTTTTCTCCTATAAACGAGAATGTTTCAATTGCTTTTATAATATCTTGTTTAGTAGAAAAATAATTCATTAAATTGTAATTTAATCTATCTGTTTTGTAAATATCTATATCGAAATCATAGTTTGCGTCAATATCATTTAGTTCTTCTAAATTGTCAATATTATTTAGATCTTCTTCTAAATTGTCTATAATTTTTATGCAGCAGTTTGTTTGTCCCTTACTGCATTCATTACATATTTTATTTTTACCTTTGTCTATTAACTCTTTGTCTATTAACTCATAATATTCCCCACCACGCTTTCGAGCGTACTCTGAGGGAGTATCAATATTAATAGGAGTTTGTGTTGTATTCTGAGAGATTTGGAAAAAGTCTTTAGAAATTGTAATTGAGGTACCATTTTGGAATAAAAAATTGATTCCAAGAATGATCTTGCCTTCGTGATGTGCAATGGGGGCACAAAAGGCACTGTTAAGAGGGTATGATTTAGATTGTGTATTACAGGGTGTTAAGAGAGTAAGAGTAGCATTAGAGATATAAGCTTTATATTCAATAGGTGTATTAGAAAAACCGACTCCAGTAATTGGTTTATCTAATAATTTGATATAGTTAGAGTTGATGATTGAAGGATCAACAACAGTGATTGTGCATCCTGTATCAATAATTGCATTAGTTTCTACTTTTTTCTTATGATGTGTTAATTGTATTCGGATAGTTATTAGATTACTGAATCTTGTTTTAGTGCAGAATTTGTCAATATTAAAATCTTGTAATAATTGTTTTGTATTATGTTGTATTAACTCAGGATTTGGTTTTTGTAGCTGAGTTAATGTGTCTTCAATTTGAATGACTTTTTGTATTAAATACTCTAGTCTTCTATTTACGTTTTTATCATAATATGTATTATCTTGTGTTGATTTTGATGTAGTTGCTTTACTTATATCTAGGTTGTATTTTTGTTTCAAGCATTTTGTACATGCTTCTTTATAACATAAATTGCATTTACATCTAACTTTTATAGCTGGATACCAGTTACATATATAACATGTATTTGTATCTAAACCTTTGCCTATTTCCCATTGATGGGTGCAGTTGTCATTGATTACTAGATTATGGTTCGGTGGTTTAAACATAAAATTATATATATTTGAATTTCTTAATGAGTTTATAAACATGTCTAGTTTATCATTTGTTTCTATTGGAAAAGTATCATCTTCTTCATCGTCGCTACTTAATAAGGCTAGATCTTCTGTATATTCTTCTATAGATTTAATGCTATAAATGCTTTCTGTATCACTAAGTGTTTCATCAACTTCTACTAAGTCTTCATTTGTATTATTTACTATCATTGCTTTAAAATTATTGTTATTATGTCTTCGTGGACAACTGGAGCTTAAATGATCTGGTTCTCCACACGAATAACAAGTAATCTTGTTTTTATAAATTCTTTTGTTATCATATTTCCTAACATGTCTAGGATTTAAGAAAGGTTTCCTAGCTCTACTCTTTCTTAAATAATAAGTTTTTCTAGGTTGCCTAGATTTTCTTAGGGGCTTTCTAGTCTATTTTGGTCGAGATTCTTCTTGGCCATAATGTTGCGGTGTATATATCTCTTTACAGAAACTGGTTTCATTTTTAAGTTGTCGAGTAATTTGTATATTAGTGCATTTTGAAACTAAAATTTCGATTACATGTTCAAAAATATATCCTAAAGAGGGATTCCAAGTTGGATCATTTGCCCTAGGTTTTTTGACTGAATCGTATATTTCTCTTCCTAATGCTCCTGGTAATTTGTTTAAGAACTTATCTATTATTGTTTGGTTGTAAATATTTCCGCTTTGTGACGCGAAATAATAATATTCTTGCATAAATGGCTTTATATTATGCCAACTATATAAATGTACTTGTTCTAATTTTCTAGCTGCTTCTTATTGTAGTGACATGTTTCCTGTATTTGGATTTCTACCAGTTAATATTAACTGTATTGTGTTTACAAAGTTGATGGATTAGGGCCTAGATCGGCCATTTCTTTTAAGTCTATTGGAAAGGCTTTTTGCCATTCCTCAAAATTTGCTTTTGCTATCGGTCCTAAAAATTGTGTCATGTATCTTATCATTTCTTCACCTATTTCTATGTTATCGGATTGTTTTGTTATAAAATTAGCTACTACGGCATCTTTCCATACTTGTATATAGTTTGTTCTTTGTTGTGGATCTACGGCTGTAATGTTTAAAATAAATGGTTCCGCAGCCTTTTGTATTTTAAAGTTTTGTTCTAAGGGATGTTTTTTACCTTTAGGTTTATAATTTGGTCTATCATATTTAGTGTTTGGATCTATATTAGCACTTTGTCTTGGTAAATTACCATATGTATATTGTGGTTGAGTTCTTGTGTTGGTATAAAATCTTCTGTTATTTGTTACTCCAGATGAGCTAGCATCTTCTGTATCCATAAGAATATAAGGTGTTTCATTCATTAAATTATATTTTAAATTGTTTGTTGTAATTTGTGAATTTATCGACTCTGTCTCTATATCTGTTTCTTGTTTATCTGAGTATTCTTCTACTATGTCTAATTCGTCTTCTAGTTTATTAAGTTCTTGGGTGCTTATAGGCAATGTATCATCTAAGTCATTTATTTCTAAAAGATATCTGTCGATTTCGTCTAGATTTGTTATATCTATATCTTCTAAGTCTTCATCTAAATTGTTTTCGTTTAATAGAAATTTATCCATTTCATCTAATTCTTTTAAACTTCTAACTTTTTCTATGTCTTCAAGGGCTTTGTTTATTTTATTGTCCAATTCAATTTTATAATTGATTTCAGGTTCAATTGTACTACTTGTTTCTAAGGTAGGGTTTTTATTTATTAGATTAAAATCTAAGCTTTTTAGATCTTGTATAATATCTACTTGTAATTTTTGTTCTGAGTTTATTTCTATTTCTTCAGGTTGGCTGAAGAGATTAAAGATGTCTTGACTTTCTAGATCTAGTGTCTCTTGTTCTTGTAAAATTCTCATTACTTCTTCGTAATTAAAACTAAGCATTGTTTTCATCTTCTTGTTTGACTTAGGTTTGCATTATTTTGATATAAAATTTGTGGAGAGATTAAGTCTAACCTGTTTTATCTAAATTGTTCTATTTGTCTATCAATATCTATTACTTGTTCTAAGGAAGCTATAGGTGCAGGTGGATTCCTAAATAATCTTAATACTCTATTTCCTATGTTATTTTCATTGCGTCTCCTAGTTTCTGTAGCTAAGACTTCAGTTCTAGCTCTGTCTTCCATATTACCTCTTCCTAAAATATTACTATTGTTTCTTATCATAAACCAAAAATTTCAATTTGTCTTTAGTTATAATTTTTTGTTTATCTATTGTAAACTTATTTAATTTGGAGCATAGTTCTTCTATATTAGTTTCTATTTCTTTATCTTTATGTTGTGTAATTCTTTGTTCTAAATTTTCTATTTTTTCTAAGCAGGTTATTAATAAAAGTATAATAACATTATTTTGTTTTTTAATTATTTGTTCATTAGGTGTTCCAGAAGTACTTCGAGAAAGTCCTTCTGAAGGTGTTATATATCTATTTCCATCTCTTAAGGTTTGTATGTAGTCTAGATTGCTTTCATAATCTTTTATTGTAGTCATTTATATTCTATTTCTTGAATATTAAAATATTGTCTTAGATTATTTTCAATTCTGTTATTTTGTTGTTCTATATTTTGTATTTTTTGTTTGATATGTAATATTTCTTGTTTAAGATCTTGAACCTGTTTTTGTATTGGTTCTAAATCTATTTTCTTAGATTTATCTTGCAACATGTTTTTAATATAATCTAGATTATCTCTAATTATTTTAAGATTATGTTGA
>JAVXUP010000257.1:0-95000 GCA_033070095.1 Escallonia herrerae | reverse complement strand
GCGTTAAATTTAAGCAATGCTAGGGTATTAGTAGAGTATTAGAGATTAAAAGAACTTGGGGGCATTTTTGCAATTTCAGAAAACTTTGGGGGTATAATTGTAAATTAATTTTTTTGATGATGAAAGATAATAATATGAGTGATATTGTGTGTTTAGTGACATTTAATTTAATTAACAAGGATTAGAAATTTTTTAGGGCTCAAATGTAATTATACAAAAGTTTGGGGGTCTTTTTGTAAATATGTAAAGTTTGGGGTCATTTGTGCAATTTTATAAAGATAATTTAGAAGTTTTTTTTAGAGTTGACACCACCTCCTTCTCTGATTGATGACTAATGAAATAAAATTATAAACTAATAATGTATAGATAAGTGTTGGAGGAATAATTGAAAAGAAAATAAAAATAAAGAATAGGAGAGAAATTCGAGAAAGATAGAAGCAGAAAAAAAGGGGGGAACTCGTGAACAGTAGCAACAAACAGGAAGAAGACACAGAAAATAGAAGAACAGAGAAGGTGAAGCAGAAAATAGAATAAGGGAAGAAAAGGGGAAAAAGAAGAAAGAAAGAGGGGAGAGAGAGAGAGAGTGCCATTTCGGGAAAGAAATAGAACAGAAAAGAGAGAAAGAGAAGAACCTTTCCATTTTGGGAAAGGATGAAAAGAAACATGAAGAAAGGAAGAGTAGAACAGGGGAGCTCGGAGGAAAGAGGAAGAAACAGTGGGAAAGAAAGAGAGAATTGCAAGGAATTTTTCCTGGGTAATCCCCTTCTCCTCTCTGGTGTGCATTTTAATGGGTGTTGTGTATTTCCTCTGCATATACAACATACGGGTCAGCAGTGTATGTATGTGTGTTCTTGAGAGTGTGCGGGTACGGGTGTGTGAATTGTATGTTTAAGTATGTGTTGGAATGTGATTAAGGTGGTAGAATGGGATTTTAATGATTTGGAGTGGATTAGAAGTGTAG
This sequence comes from Escallonia herrerae, assembly GCA_033070095.1. Classification (NCBI taxonomy): domain Eukaryota; kingdom Viridiplantae; phylum Streptophyta; class Magnoliopsida; order Escalloniales; family Escalloniaceae; genus Escallonia; species Escallonia herrerae. Next base: position 94,039 of record JAVXUP010000257.1, on the reverse strand, counting down.
TGTGAGTTGTGAAGTGTTTGGGGGATGAACGTATATCAGCTGAAGGTGGAAGAAAGTGTGTATTTCAGGGTGCAATAGTGTGTGTGTGTGTGTGTGTGTGTGTTTGATTTGAATAGTAAGTGTTATTGTCGCTAAAAATGGAAAAATAATTTAGGCAGCCTTCCATGAATTTTATAAATATCTAGTGTCCAAATTTGACAAAGTCCAAAACTTTAACCCCCAATATTTTTATGATAACTACACTCTGGAATTTTTGGGATCCACGAATGGCGCTAAATTAGGGTACCGATTAAAGAATTTTATCGAATTATTTAGCATAGTAAACCAAGTTATTTTAATCTAAAAATTTTACAAAAACCTTATTTTACTGATATCATTCATTTCATTGAATTTCATACCATTCTGAGGCCGATAGGTATTTTTCGCGAAACTGACCTTTTAGCGCTCGGTCTGGACACCAATTTGGGATTTTCAGACGAAAATTTTCTAAAATACTTTTTAGTCCATAAATAACATCAGGATACTTAAAATAGCGTTTTAAGATATTTTTGGGATTTTTCTGGTGCCAGGAATCCCAGGGGCATTTTGGTAATTTGCCACCCCGAGAGTAGAGTTGTCAAACTGGCGCGGGCTGGCCCGACCCGGCCCGGTTCTGGCCCGGGCTGGCCCGGCCCCGTCCATGAACAGTAGCGGCCCCAGCACAGCGGGCTTGGGGCCTGGGCCTGGACCAGGCCTTCAATTGCTGCGAAAAAGCCCGGCCCGGCCCGGAAACGGGTTTGGCCCGGCCCGAAGTCGGCCTGGGTCTGGCCCGGGTCTGGCCCGGTCTGCGGCCCGGATCTGGCCCGGTCTGCGGCCCGGGTATGGCTCGGATCTGGCCCGGTCTGCGGCCCGGGTCTGGCCCGGTTTTGGCCCCACTTGTTTGAATTTTTTTGTTTTTCCCCCCCTTTCTTCCACCCCTTTTCCAAAATTTCACTTTTACCCCCCCAACAGCAATATAACGGCTAGTTTGGGGGGTATTTTAGTCTAACCTATATTTTTCAACTCCTTTACACTCTTACCCTCCCCAACAACTATAAACGGATAGTTTGTAGGGGTATTTTGGTCTTTTGTGAAGTTTCTAAAATCTATAAATTCACACCATTTCTCTCTAATTTTTCACACCAATCTTCTTACTCTCTCTTACCTAAACATTCTATATTTCTACAAGCTTTGCTACTATTTTCCTCTCCAATTACTACTCTTGCTAATTACTACTAGTATTTAGTAATTAGTACTCTTGTTTATTAATTACTAGTCTTGCTAAATTCTTTTTAATTACTAACTCTCTAATATTTGTTACTCGTTCATTCTTTTAATTGTTATTTCTTATTACTACTCTTATACTTGTGTATTTAGTTACTCTTACAAAGTTTAGCTCGAAATATGGCTGGATTATTGAAGAAAATGAGGCGTGCATCGTCATCACGAAAAACATCATCATCATCGCAAGCACCACCACCAGCACAAGCGCCAGCGCCACGGCCATCACAAACACCAATCCAAGCACCAACACAACCATTCGTTCCTGGACGAATGAGTACAGGCTGTATGATAGATACCCAAGCCAATTGGGAGTTCAATCAAAACATTCCAGATTTTGAATACACGCCTGATGAAGACCCCCCGCATTATAGTCAAGGACGCAGCTCGGTTGGCGAAGCTACTACTCCGTGGCATAATCTCAACCCTATGCCTGGTCATGATGAAGAAGGGCCGAGCAATGCCTCCGGTAATGAGCCAGAAGTCCAAAAGGGGAAAAAAAGAAAGCCGAGTGTTGGAATCATTTCGATGTAGTTATGGTGGACGGCATCCGAAAAGCTCGATGTAAGTACTGTGCTAAATTATTTTCGTCTGGTAGTGGTAATGGACATCTTAACAGGCATTACCCTCTGTGTGCACCTCGACAAGGCCACGTCGAACCTACCCAAACGCAGTTATCTTTTGACGGTAAGTTATTTGTTTATAATCAGCGAGAGCAAAGAGACGGTCTCGCTGAATTTGTTATTCATGATGAACAAGCCTTTTCTTTTGCCGATAATCCTAAGCACTCTAGATATATGAACACATACGTTCAACCTTTGTACAAAAAGGTTCATAGAAACACAACTAGATCCGATGCACTCCGACAGTACAATGCTGCTAAAGCACGCCTTATCGATTATTTCGATAAATTTGAAGGTAAAGTTAGTCTTACTTCTGATATTTGGCAATCTCCTTATACTTTTGTTAGTTATTCTTGTGTGACCGCTCATTGGATTGATGTAGATTGGGTTATGCACAAGAGAATCATCGCTTTCGAGCACTTCCCTTATCCGCACGATGGAATGAACATTGCTATTCTTATATTAAAAGCATGCACCACATTTAAAATTAAGGATAAGATTATGAGTGTTAGTTTTGATAATGCTTCTAATAATAAAGTTGCTGTTGCAGCTTTAAAGGAGACGCTTCAACCTGTACTTAATGGTGAATTATTTCATGTTCGCTGTGTTTGTCACATTATTAATTTAATTGTTCAAGATGGTTTAGCTGCTGCAGGAGATATTCTTCTCAAAATGAGGGGTATGACAGCGTATGTTAATAGCTCGAGTCCGAGAACACAACAATTTAAAACGTTGTGTGTTCAATATAATATGCCTCGCAGGAGAGCAGTTACAGATGTGGTCCACAGGTGGAACTCTACATACCACATGCTTTTACACATTCTGGCATACCGAGAAGTCTATACGCATTTTCTACTAACCCAGTTCCCAGCCGGCTTGCCAACTCAAGAGGAATGGCAGATGGCCACATACCTAGCTGAATTTTTGGAGGTATTCTACACGTCTACCAATTTATTGTCTGGTACGTACTATCCCACCTCTCCTCTCGCTGTAATAGAAATTCTGAAGATGGCTACAATGTTAACAAAATGGAGATATATAGGACCCTTTAAGGAAATAGTAAAAGTGATGGATAAAAAATTTAATAAATATTGGAGTAAACTGCCTGCTATTTTTACTGTGGCTACTTGTTTAGATCCTAGGTTAAAGTTGCATGGCGTGAACGCCTCGATACAAGAGATATCGAAATTAATGTGCTACACAGCAGAGGAGACAACCGCATTCACAGCAAAAGTGAGCAAGAGGTTTGAGGACTTGTTCAACGTCTATCGTAATTCTGCTGACGTGCGCGGGCGAGCTACATCATCATCCACTGTTGAGAGGTATTATGCGCCATACCTTCAGGGCTTTGAACATCTAGTAGCAAGACAACTACCAGGTGAAGGTACTTCTAATTCGGCAGGTTCGTATACTTTTTCCTCTTTTAATGAGATTGGTGTATATGCAAATACTGATCATTATTCTGATTTATCAAGGCAAGAACAGGTTAATTTTAATTTGTTAAATTTTTGGAAACAAAATCAAAACATGTATAAAACTTTATCCCAAATTGCACGGGATGTACTGCCAGTGCAAGCCTCCACGGTTGCTTCAGAGTCGGCATTTTCAGCCAGCGGGAGGGTTTTGGATGACAGGAGGAGTCGTCTTAACCCCGAGTCGCTCGAGCTATGTGTATGTTGGAAGGATTATCTTGATGCGAAATACCGCGAGCAAGATAAACCGATTGATGATAGGAAGAGCAGTGACTCGGATATTGAAGTACTTCTGGATGATTAGGTAATTTGTTTTTATTTTCCTCTTTTGATCCTTTTGGTTGACGTTGCAGATTTCTTGATCTTTGATTGCTGATATTTTGGATAGACATGCATTATTATTTTGATTGTTAGAATTTTAAGAATAAATTTTTTCACAAAATATACTTTTTTTCCATATATATAAAATAAATTTTTACAAGCAAGATATATATTTTTTCGTATATATAAAAAAATAGGTAACTTCGCCTGTTTGTTTACAAGCAGCCGGTCCCAAGCCCGGATAAAAGGAGGAGGGCCTATGAATACATTTATTATTTTTCTATATAAATTGTTATGTGTTAAGATTTTATTAATAAAGCTCACCAAGAAGAGTATGAAAATGTTTAACATATAATAAAAAATATAATGGCTAACAAATAAATATGTATATACATACATACATATATATGTATATTACTTATAATGAAATAAAAGGATAAAGATTAGGTTCGTTAAATTGTGAATATTGCCTAGAGATGAAATTTAAAATTGAATAACAAGAAGAAAAAAAAAGGGCCCGGGCCCGGCCCAAGCCCGGCCCTAGCTATTGGGCCTAGGGCCAGGGCCTGGACTGGGCCTAGGTTTGCCTTCGGCAGGCCCGGCCCCTGCCCGGCCCCACAGCAGGCCCGATGGGCTTGGGCTGGGCCGGCCCAAGCCCGGCCCTTTGACAACTCTACCCGAGAGGGGTATTTTGGTAATTTTACCCATAAAGGGTATTTTTGAGTAAATTTACATACGGTAAGGATATCTTAGTGATGTTGCTTACGGAAAGGTCATTCTGATGATTTAAGTGTAACAAGGGGGTATTTTGGTAATTTACCACCCTAGAGGGGGTGGTAATTTGACCTAAGAAATGTATTTTTGGATAAATTTGCACATGGTAAGGTTGTTGTAGTGATTTTACTCACAAGAAGGGAGTATGTGTGAGTCCGTATTAAGTTATAATATTGTACTGTAGCATGTGTTCTAATGATACGATTATTCCGTTTAGGTTAAAGCTAAAGACTTTCGGTTAGGATAATTTAGTTGCGTATCCAGGTAAGAGATTCTATCTGAACCCTGGATAAGGACTTTCGTCCGAACCCTTATTTTGATAACTCGTACTCGTAAGTACTCATTGATTTACTTATGGCTAATGCCGAACTCTGAATTGTGTATTGCTATCAGCATGTTATTGTCCAGAAAACCCCAATATTGAGCCTGAATCGATTTTTTCAAAATCTTGTGATGCTCGCGTATATTGTGTACTGAGAAAATTTGATAATTTTCTGCATCCGTTCTTCTGAATTGTTATGCCTATATTTGGTAACCATCCGTAATCTTTTTGCTGTTTATTTGTGATTTTCTTCTGAAAATTTAGAATGATGACTTATTCGGTATGTTATGGTTATTGAAATCCGATCTGATTCTGGTGATTTGAGCTTATATTGAAGCTCATTGATATTATTATTTTTTTGTGTTGACCTGGGAATATGTTCTGTTCTGTTCTGAGGCGGGCGTTATAAGGCTGGTCTGAATCATACATGGAATGCATGCTAGTACCCCAAGTGGACTAGTAATTATTCTGGTACATTACGCATGTGTACACTCTGTTAGCGTGCCGGAATGGCATTGCAATCGCCCAGGATCAACATTGATTTTTGATTTTCTCTGTTCTGTATATTGCCGTGACTACTACGGTAATGACTGGAAAGTATTCTCTGAAATAATTTGTGCTTGGATTGAAATCCCTTGAGAAAATCAATGTATTTTGAAAAAAACTGTCTCAGATGATCTGTGTACGTTTGAAATATCTCGAGAAAACTCTGTTGTATTTTGAAGATGATCTTTATTAATCATTCTAGAACCTATCATGGGTATTGTTATTTATTTTGGTATCAGTTTCTGTGAATTTCGATCATTTTGAGAATCATTGAGTTTTTGGCCGTTTGAAGTATTCTGGAAATCTTTGTCAGTTGGATTCTTAGAATCGTTTTGTAATCCTGTTGGTAGTCCTTGTGCGACCTTACTGGGCTCTCAAAAGCTCACCCTTCGTTTGGCTTCCTTCTGCAGGTGAAGATCAAATGTAGCATGTTCAGGAATGGGTTAGAGTCTGTATGAGATTCCGATGAGCCCATCACCATTGTATAGTAAGACCCCTTCATGGGTCGGTATTGTTAAGTTGTTCTTAAGAGTTTGAATTGCGAAGAACCTAAGCTGTAATAATGTAAGCTAAGTAGTTGGTGATTTGGTATTTCGAGAAATTTGAGTTGATGTTGAATTAGATGATTTGAAATATGCATTAGTGGACAGGTCTGACAGGTGTGATGTGATCCGGATTTTTGGGATCGCTACACCTTTAGTGATGTTTTTAACCAGAAGTTGTAGATTAGTGATGTGATATCCCGAAAATACCAAAAATTAATCTAATCGTGAGTTTGATTAATTAAGGGATACTATTTTTATTACGTAGCAATACGTTGATGATGATTAAGTGTTAGGGAGCTAAATGGGAGGTTAGTTTGGCCTTGGGGGTCAAAATGTAATTTTAGAAAGTTAAAGGGGTAAAAGTATAATTTTGAAAAATATGATGAACGTGATGCATATTTTTATTAAGTAGCATCATTTTGATGATAATGAGGTGTTAGGGGGATAAAGGAGGGGTTAGGGTGATTTTGGGGTCGAATTATAGTTTACTCAAAGTCGAGGGGTCAAAATGCAATTTTGAAAACTTGAGGGGCCAAAGTGCAAATAATGAAAGTTTGCAAAATGTGTCATAAGGTGGGGAGAATTCGGCCGAGTGTCTTCCACCTCTTGAGTGAATTGGGCTGACTAAGCCTCATAAACAATAAACTATTGTAGGGATAAGATGATGGAATGAAAATATAAAAGAGAATTTGTGGGGTTAAAAGTGAAAATATGAGAAAGTCATGAATAAGAGCTGGGCGCGAATAGTAACCATGAAGAACATCACTGTAGCAGCTACGGGAAAAAGAGAAGGAAAAAGGAAGAAGAAGGAAAGGAAGGAAAGAAAGTGAAATCCAAACCCTAACAGGGTATGATTTTGAACCAAATTCGTGGAAATTGAATGAATTTATTTGTGTATACGTATATGTTATATATATATATATGTGTGTGTGTGTGTGTATTGCGTATATATATATATATATATATATATATATATATATATATATATATATATATATTCAGATTCAGTTGAATAATCTAATTGAGATGAAGAAATGATGATGAAATCTTGTTGGAATCATGGATCTAAGACCTAAAACAACAAAGAAAGGGGAAAAACGAATTAGGGTTTGAATTGGGTTGATTTCAGTGGTGTGGGTGTGTGTTTTTAGTGTGTGTTCTTCATCTTTGAAGGCTTAACTCGAATTGTTGGAGCTTAATTGAATGTAATTCCATAAACTGAATTGATTTGGAGCTTGAAAGTATGGAAGGCAAGGGAATTCGGACATGTAAGTGTAAGAAAAAATGGAAATCCATGCGAAAATTAAGGAAGAGCAAACCCAGGTACATGGCTGGTTCAGGGAAGAAGAAGCTTTGTGTGTGCGTTAAAGGTGTAGTAGTGCGTGTGTTGAATCTGAATAGTGACTTGTAATTGTCGCTAAAGATGAAACCTTAATACACAGGTTCTAATTAGAATTTTTAAAAATAGTTAGGGTCATATTTAGCCAAAGTACGAAAAAGTGACCCTAGTTATTTTTGAGAGACCTATATCGTGGAAACATTTTAGATTTTTCCGAGATAGGGAAGGGGGTGAACGAATGCGGGAAGTTTGGAACTTTATGGTGAAATTTAAAATATCAAACGAATGCCATTTTGCACAAAAATTTAATGAGGACTCTATAATGCTAAGAAGTTCTATTTTCCAAGTTTTCGGGTCATTCCGAAGTCGTTAGCTATTTTTGGCTGAACGGGCTTTTAAGCGCTCGGTCCGGACATCGGTTCAGGATTTTTGGACAAAAATTTTGTAAAATACTTTTTAGCTCAAGAATGAAAGCAGGAGGTTTAAAATATCATTTTAAAGTGGTTTTGAGATTTTTATGGTGTCGGGAACCCTCAGGGGGCATTTTGGTAATTTGCCACCCAGAGAGGGGTATTTTGGTAAATTTCTCGATAAAGTTTTTCAAGGGACTTTTTAGTCCAGAAAGGATAGTAAAACACCTAAAAGGTTGTTTTGAAGCTGATTCGGGGCGTTGCGGTGATAGTGAACCCTGGGGGCATTTTGGTAATTTGCCGCCAGAGGGGGTATTTTGGTAAAGTTTTTCTATAAAATGCTTCAAAGGACTTGTTAGTCCAGAAAGGGATGTAAGACAGTTGAAAAGTTGTTTTGAAGTAGTTTTGAGACGTTTGTTGGGGCTATGGCCGCCAGGGGGTGTTTTGGTAATTTTCCCTTTAAAATTTTTTTGAGAGAATATTTGGTCTATAAATGATGCAGTACATCTAACAAGTAGTTTTAAAGCGGTTTTGGGGTGTTGGTGGGGGTGTTGGTGATGTAACGGCCATCAGGGGGTATTTTGGTAATTTGCCATGTTGGCGCTAAATTTTTTAGGACGCACATAATTTAGCATTCGGAGGGGTGGGAAGCAAGGAATAGTGGTAGTATGTCTAAAATGAGGGTTGTTATCGATAATAAGTCGATAAGGCTAGATTAAGGATCCAATTATCGGATCGAATTAACTAGCTATCGTAAGATGCTATGACGGTTAAGTGGGAATGGGTAGAATAAGGAGTGCGTATATGATGAATGATGACTAACGAGCATGATATAATTTGACTAGGTGATGCAGCTCGTTGCGATCAGAGATTGCGAGTTGCTTTGGCTATAAGCCAAGCAGGTAAGGACAATGCGGTTCTATTATGCTAATGTATTATTTCGATTAGCATACTATGTTGATGACGTTTATGTTGGACTCCTGCTGTTATGGGTTGACACCGGTAGTCATTGTGACCGGTATACATATATTTGAATTGTGCTATTGAGGACTTAGGGTAGAATAAATTCCCTTAGTCCGCCCTGTTGATAGAATTTAGTGAGGATGATAGGCGTCCTTGTATGCTATGACTTGATTTGATTAGCATACCTGAAGTGGATGATGATGTTGTGTAGGGTTGTTGTGTGGTGGTTGTGAGATGCCAGTAATTATTGATAGCCGGTATCTCTTCTCTTTGAGAACACCATTGAGGACTTGCGGTAATCTTCTCCCGAGTCCGTCCTATCGTTGATAATGATGTTGTTGAGGTTGTTGCGAAATGTTGGTATTTATTGATAACCAACATTTCTCTTATGTAAGAACGTTGTTGAGGGCTTGCGGTAATCTTCTCCCAAGTCCACCATGTTGATGATGCTACGTTAAACTCTTGTTGTTAGGTCTGAACACCGATCAATTTTCTGATCTGGTATTCCTTGTTGAGCTGTGTTGTTGAGGACATAAGGTGGAATAAATTTTTCCTTAGTCCGCCCCGTTGATGATGTCTTGTTTCTTGGCTGTAACGTGATTAGGGAAAACACTCTAAATGAGTTCCCTGCTTGTTGACAATGTCTCTTTTATTTACTTGAGACTGAGATGAACATCCCGTAAAATGGGACATCAATATGAGGAGGATGGCCTGTGAAACATGATCACTGGCAAAGAGGATGTAGGGTGCGCGAATCGAGTCTGTCATGTCTGGTCGAGTCTAGTCTGTCGTGTTTGAGTTGCATTGCATTTGATTTTCTTTTGATGTTAATGACTTGTATTTCGTTGATGTTTATCTTTCAATTTCCTGTTTTAGTATTCACTTGCATAGTCAGTCAGTCAGTTTGTCGGTCAGTCCAGTCCAGTCCATGAGGAGGTGGCAGTAATGCTGTTCTATTGGGCCTTAAAGCCGCTCAGTCTAACGAAAGAAAACTTTTCGTTTGACAAGTTATGTTGATGCTGAAATTTATTGACTACTCTTGATTCATTGCTATCGTTGAGATGATTATTATTCCTCTAAGTCTTTTGAATCATTTGTACACGATATTCCTCGTGTTGTCTTTACTGGGCGATTTGCGCTCATTCCTTATGTTGTATTGTGCAGGCTATAAGGAGAACCCTCTAGAGAAGGGAAGAGAAACAAGTTAGAAAAGTTGAGCAAGGGGATGCGTTGTGTAAGGTAAAGATTGAGCCGTGAGATCGGTTGTTAAGAATCCTACGACTATCGTATATTAGGTTGTACATATGCATGTTGTTCATAGACTTGAGAGTCTTCCGCTGCAGTATGATGTATGTTTGTAAGAAAATTTTTTGTAAGGACACATTTTGGAGCGTCTATTAATGATGTGTGAGTATGAGGATGTAGTTGCTCTGTATTCAGCACAGGGTTTTGAATGTGATGGGTTGAGGGTGTCGCAATTAAAGCTGGGTGCAATAGGGAATTAATGAAATTAAAGGGGATTACTTAAAACTTTAAATTTAAATTGGGTTATTAGATAATTAAAGAGATAATAATCTGAATTTTTTTATTTAGTCAACCTTTCAATTTTGGAAAGTCAAATTAGAGGGGAACAGGGGAGAGGATACTGGAGAAAATTGAATATCTTGGTCTATAACTGATTTTCAATTGCGTACAGAAATCCAGCCATCATTCTTTCTGCTTCTTCTTTTGCCGTTAAACCAGAAAGAGAGAGAGAGAGTCTTGGATAAAAAAAACCTAGAATGTGTGGGTATCCCACTTAGTTTATTTAGAGAAAGTCACTACTTATCTCTAAGTAAATATATGTTGTCATGTATTGTGCTTTAAATACAAGAGAGAAGAGCCATTCTTTGACAGAGTTTGTTGAGAGAGACAAAGATCTGTAATATGCATTGCCAGACATAGTAAAATCGTTGCTACCATCGTAAATAGGCTTTTGTTGAATCACGTAAATCTTGTGTCTTGTGTGCTTCTATTTTCGGTTATTATTTTTGATTCTCTTCTTTATTGCTTGGTGAGAAATCTACTATATTCTTTAACAAGTGGTATCAAAACTGAGGTTCACGGTATATTAAAAGACCTTATAATGGCGCCAGATACTTCAACGAAGTATGATTTGGAGAAGTATGATGGATTAAACGATTTTAGCTTATGGAGGATGAAAATGCGTGTTGTTCTGATTCAGCAAGGGTTGTTGAAAGCGTTAAAGGGGGAATCAAGGGCATTCTGAGACTTTGTCTACTGATGAAAAAAAAGACATGTTACAGATAGCCCATAAAGCCCTGTTACTGTGTTTAGCTCATAACGTGTTGCGAAAGGTTTTTCAGGAAACGACTGTGTCTAGATTGTGGCTGAAATTAGAGATGTCAAATGGGCCGGGTGGCCCGTGGGCTAGCCCGGCCCGGCCCTAAAACGGCCCTTTTTTGGCCCGGCCCTAAAATGGCCCGGGTTTGGCCCGGCCCGGCCCCGTTAGCCCCCCCCTAATTTTTTTTCTTTTTTATTTTTTTTTGAAGTCTATTTTATTACATTATTATTTTTTTGATATTTCGTATCTTTTTAGTTAAATTAATAGTTTTTGAGGTGTTATTGAATTCATATGATCAGTATTTTCTTTAACATACGCAGAGAAGTATGGGTGTGTGGTGACTGTGACGTGTTTTTGATGATTTCTGAATGGGCTTTCATTTAATGTATTTTACAGAATTTGCTTTGTGTTCTACATCACAAGCTAAGGAAATAATTATAAAAACAATTATCATGTATTCTAAACATAAATAAAAATTATGTATGCTTTTTGTTTCAAACCAAAATAGGTGAATTGAATTCTAAATTTAATTTCATGAAGTGGGTGACGTGTTAAAGAGCCTTGAAGAATAATCTCATGTTTCTTTAAATGACCAAAGAATTTGAATGTAACAAGAAAAGATGTTATTTTATCTTCATCGATCTCGTTATTGTTTTTGTTTGATCTACTCTATTTTCTTTGACATTTACAGGTTTTACACCATATTACGAAAGAGATTGAATTTTGCACTTAAAATCAGTATGCATGGGCCAGAACAACTAGTTTTTGTACTTAATCCGTGGTTAATGGTCAATCAACATCAATTTGCCTTTTCAAAAGGGGGTTAATTCGTGAAAAAGTGATTGTATACTCAGTGGTCTGTTTACAAAAACTTTGCCCTTTGTTGAAGAAAAAGTCTTTATAATAAAAAGTTGGGAAGAAAGGAAAAAAAAAATTTTGGATTGGGCCCGGGCCCGGCCCTAAATATTGGGCCTAGGGCCTGGGCTTGGACTGGGCCCATATATCCCAGGTTTTACGCCCGGCCCTGCCCGGCCCATTTTTCATTTGTGAGGCCCGGCCCTGGCCCGATTTCATTGGAGGCCCGCTGGGCCTGGGCCGGGCCGGCCCATTGACAACTCTAGCTGAAATTGGAGAACTTATACATGACGAAGTATCTAACAAATTGCATGTATTTAAAGCAACGAATGAATACTCTTTGGATGAAAGAAGGTACATCTTGATGAATATAACAAGGTAATATTAGACTTGAAAGATATTGATATCAAGATAGAAGATGAGGATAAAGCTTTACTGTTGCTGTGTTCTTTACCTTCGTCATATGAACATCTTGTTACTATCTTATTATATGCGAATGACAATATCTCCATGGAGGAGGTTGAGGCTGTAATAAATTCTCAAGAATTAAGGAAGAAGGTTTCAGAAAATAGGGGAGAAGAACATGGTGATGGTCTGATGGCTGGAGGCTGAAGCACTAACCATGTTGGGTCTAGAAATAAAGGAAGATCAAGGTCTCAGTCAAAGGCTAGAAAATTAAAGTGCTATCATTGTCACAAGGAAGGGCATTATAAAAAGGATTGTCCTGAGCGTAAAAGAAAAAAAAGGATAATTTTAAGACGGCTAATGCTGGAGTAGTAGAAGATAATTCTGATGGTGCAGATGTTCTCTTAGTTACTATCAGATCCTTGGATGGAGGCTGGATTCTTGATACGAGTTACTCGTATCATATGTGTCCCAATAGGGATTGGTTTGCCTCTTATTATTCATTTGATGCTGGTAAATTTCTTATGGGAAACGATGTCGCCTATGAGGTGGTTGGGATAGGTTCAATTGAGATTAGGATGCATGATGGAATTGTGAGAACTTTGACTAATGTCAGGCACTTTCCAGAGCTGAGAAAAAATAAGATTTCTTCAAGTACGCTTGACTCCAATGGTTGTAGCTATCGGACTGTAGGTGGAGTTATGAGGGTAATGAAGGGTGCTCTTGTTGTTGTGAAGGGGTTAAACAGAATAGTCTTTATTTGTTGTAGGGTAGCATGGTTATAGGAGCAGCAACAACATCTTCATCTTTTGATATAGATTCTGACACTACCAAGCTTTGACATATGCATCTTGGGCAAATAAGTGAAAGGGATATGGATGTGCTGAGTAAACAAGGTTTGCTGAGAAGTAAAAAAATTGAGAAACTGGATTTTTGTGAGCATTGTGTCTTCGGGAAGTAGTGTAGGGTGAAATTTAGTCGGGTTGTTCATACCACCAAAGGTATGATGGATTATATTCATTTAGATCTTTGGGGTCCATCCACTGTTCCTTCTATAGGTGGTGGCAGATATATGTTGACCTCTATTGATGACTTCTCAAGAAAGGTTTGGGTAAAAAAGAAGAGTGATGTCTTTCTTCAGTGAAAGCAGTTTAAAACGATAATTGAAAAATAGACCGACAAAGAAATTAAATGCTTGAGGACTGACAATGGCATGGAATTCTGCTTGGATGAGTTTACAGAGTTCTACAAGAATGAAGGCATAGTGAGGCATTGCACTGTTAGAAAAATGCCACATCAGAATGGGGTTGCAAAACGGATGAATATGACTCTCTTTTCAAATGCCGGGTTATTAAAAGAATTTTGGGCAGAACTGTTAACATAGCTGCATACTTGGTAAATAGGTCTCCATCAGTTGCAATTAATTGCAAGACTCCTGAAGAAGTTTGGTCTGGTAAGCATGCTAATTATGAAAGCTTGAGGATATTTGGTTGTCCTACTTATGCTCATATTAATGATGGTAAACTTAAGCTGAGAGCAAAGAAGTGCATTTTCTTAGGCTATGCAAGTGGGGTAAAAGGGTACAGGTTACGGTGTTCTGATTCTAAGTCATTTAGGTTCCTAATTAACAGAGATATGACCTTTGACGAGTTTTCAATGCTTTCGAAGAAGAAGCAGTTGATTGATGTAGGAAAAGACCACGGTGTCAGGGAGAAGGTGGAGCTGGAAGTTCGAGCTCCAGATTCTTTGCCTATAATTCTTACAGATGAGGAAAATGGTTCTCATTCTAACAAGGAGAATGAAGAAACTCGAGAACAACATTATAGTATTGCCAGAAACAGATTGAAAAGAGAAATTTGACCTCTTCAGAAGTATGGATAAGCAAATATGGTTGCTTATGCTGTAAATGTGGCTGATGATATTGAGGTTAAAGAGCTTGTTACTTATAAAAAGGTCATCAAGAGCATGAAATTAGCGCAATGGATAGTTGCTATGAGTGAGGGGATGGAATCTCTTTACAGGAATTAAATGTGGGAATTGGTGAAACCGCTTGTGGGCCTGAAGATTGTTGGTTGCAAATGGGTCTAAAAGAAGAAAGAGGGAATTCGTGGAATGGAAGATGCAAGTTATAAAGCACGCTTGGTAGCTAAGGGTTTTACTCAGAGAGAAGGTATTGATTACAATGAAATATTTTCTCCTAGAATGTTGCTTGCTATGGTTGCTCGGAGTTAGAATAGCTGGATGTCAAGACAGCTTTTCTACACTGTGAGTTAGAAGAGCAGTTATTCATGCATCAGCCAGAGGGGTTCATGATCCAGGATAAGGAAGATCATGTTTTCTTGTTGAAAAAATCCTTGTATGGATTAAAGCAATTTCCAAGACAGTGGTATAAGCGGTTTGGCACTTTCATGGCAGAGAGAGGTTACACCAAGAGTGCCTATGACAGTTATGGGTATCACCAGAGGCTCGTGGATGGTTCTCATATATACTTGTTAATATATGTTGATGACATGTTAATTACTACAAAATTGATGTCAGATGTCAATGATTTGAAAGAGAAGTTGAAAAGGGAATTTGAGATGAATGACTTGGGTGCAACAAAGAGGATATTAGGGACGGAGATTCAGAGGGATCGACATGGAGGAATTTTGTACTTGTCCCAGAAAAGTACATTGAGGGAGTACTTCTACGCTTTGGTATGGAAAACTCCAAAACTATGACTACTCTTTTGGCGGCACACTTCAAGCTTTCAACAATTGATTCCCCACAGACCCAGGAGAAGGTGGAGCACATGGCGTGTGTTCCGTATGCTAGTGCAGTAGGCAATCTCATGTATGCTATGGTTTGTAAGAGGCTCAATATTTCTCACGCGGTCAGTGTGGTTAGCAGGTACATGGGTAATCCTGGGAAAGCTCATTGGTAGGCAGTGAAGTGGATACCTCGATACCTGAGAGCTACTGCAGATTCTGGTTTAGTTTACCATCGGGGTAGTGATGTGAATGGTAGAGTTGTTGGATATGTAGACCTGGATTAAGCTGGAGATTTGGATAGAAGGAGATCTTTGACAAGATATATCTTCACTTTTTTGAGTTGTGTGATCACCTGGAAGGCTAATCTTCAGATTATTGTTGCCTACCTATGCTAAGTACATAGCAGTGATTGAAGCAGTGAAGGAATCTATCTGGTTGAAGGTCTTGGTTGGTGATTTGGGTTGAAGCATGAGTCTAACACTGTTTACTGTGACAGCCAAGTGCCATACATCTGACCAAAAATCAGATGTTCCATGAGCGCACCAAGCACATTGATGTCATATTTCATTTTATTCTGGATGTCATTTTTTAGGGTACTATCATGGTAGAGAATATTTCCACAGATGAAAATCTAGCGGACATGATGACTAAGGGTTCGTTTGACAAATTTTTTTTTTTGGTTTTCAGTTTTTAAAGAGCAGTTTTTAAAGAGTAGCTTAATTTTATTTTTTTTACAAAAACAAGTGGGTGTTTGATAACCTTTTTTTTTTTGGTGTTTGGTAACCCTTTTTATTTTGACTTTTTTTTTTGGTGGTTTGCGGTGGCGGTGGTGGGGCATGGCGGTGGTGGGGCGTAGCGGTGGTCAACAGTGGTGGTGGTCGGCGGTGGCTAGTGGCTGCCGGAGGTGGCTGTCGACAGTCGCCGGTGGCTGCCGGCGGTGGTCACCGGCGGCCGGAGGTGACGCCGAGAGTCGCCGGTGGCTGTCTGCGGCCGGCGGTGGCTGCCGGCAGTGGTGGCCGGGGGCCAGAGGTGGCTGCCGGCGGTGGGAGGGTGTTGGTGGTGGTCTCCAAAAAAAAAACCAAAAGTGAAAAAAAAAAAACCAGTTTCTGGAGTTTTTTTTTTACTCTGCAGTTTAAAAACTGATTTTTTAAATTGGAGAAGGAAAAAAAAATGGTTACCAAACGCACTTTTTTTTTCAATTTCCAAAACTGAAAAAAAAAGCTGCGTCAAACGTGGCCTAAGCATATTCCAGAGATCAAGTTTAAGCACTACTTAGATTTGATCGGTATTAGCGGTCTTTGAGGTGCAGTCATAGGGGGTAGGTGGGGTAGCAACATATGATATTTTTATGTTGTCTGTAGCTTGTTTTATCCAAGCCAAGGTAGAGATTTGTGATAAAGTGTCTTGGATAAAAAAAATCTAGAATGTGTCGGTGTCCCACATCGTTTATTTAGAGAAGGTTACAACTTGACCCTAAGTATATAAGTCTTGTCCCAAATTGATTATTTAGAGAAAGTCACTACTTGTCTATATATATATATATATATATATATATATATATATATATATATATATATATATATATATGTTGTCTTGTATTGTGGTTTAGGTACAAGAAAGAAGAGCCATTCTTTGAAAGGGTTTTTTGAGAGAGATAAAGATCTGTAATCTCCATAGCCAGACAGTGAAATCGCTGCTACCACCGTGGAGTAGGCTTTCGGCGAACCACGTAAATCTTGTGTCTTGTGTGCTTCTATTTTCTGTTATTGTTTTTTATTCTCTTCTTTATTGCTTGGTGAGAAATTTACTATATTCTTTAACACAGACACAGACACACACACACACACACACAGACATCAGTCAGTAGAGCTCCGCCGAGTTTGGATTCAATTTCAGTATGTTTCTACACTTCGTTATCATTTTAATTTACAGTATTTTGGGTGTGTGTGGGGGTTAAGAGCAGTGTGTGTAATGTCCAAAGTGCGAGTGATGACTCTGTAAGTGTAAGGAAAGGGAAATGGGATCTAAATTCACCCCTGAGTTGTCTGTGTTTGTGTGAGCAACCATGGTGGCCGTGAGGGGTGTGTAGGAGCAGCCATGGATGCCGTGAAAAGTGTGTGTGTGCGTGTCTGTGTGCGCGCGCGCGCGAGTGTGTTTAATTAGAAAATATTTTTAAAAATATAATATTAATAATTTAACTTTTTATAAGTTTTTAAGCTGTTAATGTATTTAAAGAGAATCTATTATAAATTATGTGCTATTATTAAGTTTTAAGGGTTATGTAGGGTTTTAACTAGGTTTTGTTGTACGTGGGACCTGTATTGAATTGAGTTGTGTTGAGAATGTAGCAGTGAACAACATTTAAACATTTGGTATCAGGCTCATAGTATTAGGGTGTTAGATTGTATTTGGATAATGGAATTGCTCAATTTATGTTAATTCAGAAGATTCCGGATTGAGGTTACTTAGCTTACTTTAACGTCAAACCGTTATAGATTTTTATCCGAAACCCAATTCATCAGAATTGATCTCGTATATTTTTATTCTGATTTGTTGTCGAATATCATTGGACTATGTTCATGTTTTGATATGAGAATGCATTATTTGCCTTTGAAACCTAACTTGAGCCTTAGATGACCATTGAAACTTTTATCGATGCTCGTCAATTATTGCCTGTCGAGCATTGATTTACATGTTGATTTAGCAATTATCATTTTTTTTTGCCTATTTACATGAGATAGTGTATTGAGGCATTATAATCATAGTATGTATTGGGGGCGTTATAATGATGGTCTGTTTTACTGTGAAAAATGCATGCTAGTACCTTGATGGACTACCTAGCTTAATGTACATTATGTAGTTACCATTGTTATTGAGCACTACATGTACGACTTGGTAAGTGTTATTGAGCATTCCCTTTGCGACTTTGCACAGTCTTACCATGCACTGCCTGCGTCGTTTTGTAATTGTTCATGTTCAATGTCATCTGAATATTTTATAGTGTATCTGAAGGTATTCTTATTGATAACCAATCGAGGGAATTAAGTTGAATCTCTTTCCTATATTGCTATTGTAACAAAGCTATAAATCGTTTATAATCACTCCGTTTGAATCTTGATCGACCTCACGGAGCTCTCAAAAGTTCACTCTTATTTGTTCCCTTGTGCATGTAATAATCATCATTAGATTACTTGGGGATGATTTAGAGCCTGGATAAGAAGTTAACATATTTTTATTGTTTTGTTTAGTTAAGCCCTTACGAGGGAAGACATTGTTTACTTCACCATCTTGAGTACTTAATTTACCTTTTTCATCTAAGGACATTTATTATGAGAATTTGAGTTATTGCATATGTAGAAGCTCTGACATATATTTGAGTTGTTTATTGAATTGAGGTTATCTGTATCATTAATGTAACGCCCCCGAGAATCCGGAGCTCCACCGCCCCGAACTCCCGGGTCGTTAACCTATCGGATCACATCAAACCTGTCAAATCTATTCACTAACACATATTCCAAATCATCTAATTCAACATCAACTCAAATTCTTCAAAATACTAGATCATAAACTGCTTAGCTTAAACCATTACATCTTAGGTTCTTCGCAATTCAAATTTCTTAAGAACGAATTAACAGTACCGACCCACGCAGGGGTCTTACTATACCGTGGTGATGGGCTCATCAAAATCTCACTCAGACTCTAACCCATTCCCAAACCTGCTACAGCTTATCATCACCTGCAGAAGGGAGCCAAACGAAGGGTGAGCTTTTGAGAGCCCAGTAAGGTCGTACAAGGACTACAAAAGAGATTATAACACGACTCCGAAAAATCCAACCGACGATGATTTTCATTACACTTCGAATGATCAAAATTCAATAATTACCCAAACTGAGCAAAGTTCATCAGAAGTAGATGCCAAAATAAATATTAACAATCAGAACAAATCCAAAACGATCAATAAAAGATCCTTTTCAAGTCAGCATTTCCAAGTACCACGAAAATTTTCCTTGCTCAAGGGATTTCAATCCGAGTAGAAATTCCTTTCGAAAATACAAAAAGATTTCCCGAGGGATTTTAACCTAAGCAGAAATCAAATCAGATAATACGATAAAGGCTTGTCAAGGGATTTCAACCCAAGTACAAATCCTTCTAACTAAATACAATAAATATTTGTCAAGGGCTTTCAACCCAAGCACAAATCATTCTAGCTAATAAAATCAAAAATCAATGTTGATCTTGGGCGATTGCAATGCCATTATGGCAAGCTAGTATAGTGTACACATGCATTATGTACTAAAGTAATTACTAGTCCACTTGGGTACTAGCTTGCGTTTCATGCAGGATTCAACCAGCTTTATACCGCCTCCCCACTAAACAGGTACCCAGGTCAACACATAAATTAACAATATCAATGAGCATTAACATAAGCTCATATCCCCGAAATTAATTCGGGTTCTAATAACAATAATCATACTGACATAAGTCAGCATTCAGAATTTTCAGAAGAAATCAGAATTTTCAGAAGAAAAATCACAGATAAACAACAATAACGACTGCGAATAATTATCGAATATAATAACAACAATTCGAAAGAATGGATACAAACAATTATCAAATTTGCTTAGTACGCAATAATATGCGAGCATCACAAGATTTCCAAATAACCGATTCGGGTTCAACATTAGCGTTTTCTGGGTAAGAACATGCTGATATCAATACATAACTCAGAGTTCAGCATTAGCCGTAAATATATCAAAGGAGAACTTACGAGTACAAGTAATCAAATAAGGGTTCGGACAAAAGTCCTTACCCAAGGTTCAAATAGAATCCCTTACTTGGATCCGCAGCTAAATTATCCTAACCGGAAGTCTTTAGCTTTAACCTAAATGGAATAATCAAACCATGAGAATACAACCTATAGAACAAAAGTATAACTTAATACAAACTCACACATGCTCCCAAAATGAACCTCATCTCATCGGGTATGTAAAATTAATGAAACGCCCATAGGGTGTAAAATTATCAAAATGCTCCTCTCGGACTTAAATTACCAAAATGGTCTTCCAATAAGTAGAATCACCCAGATAACCTTATTGTATGTCAATTTACACAAAAATACCTTTTGCTTGTAAAATTACCAAAATACCCCCTGGGGGTGACAATTTACCAAAATACCCCCTGTTACACTTTAATCATCAAAATGACTTTTCCATAAGCAAAGTCATAAAATAATCTTACTGTATGTAAATTTACTTCAAAATACCTCTTATCGATAAAATTACCAAAATACCCCTTCGGGGCGGTAAATTACCAAAACACCCCCGGGGGTTGCCAGCACTGGAAAAATTTCAAAAATATCTTAACATGCTATTTTAAGCATCCTGATATCATTTTTGTAGTAAAAAGGCTTTTAGAAAAATTTTGCCAGAAAATCTCGAACCGGTATTCGGATCGAGCGCTAAAAGGTCAGTTAATACCTATCGCTCTCAGAATGGCCTGAAATTTTATATTATGAACCATATCAGTAAAATAAGATTTTTAAAAAATTTTTAAATCAAAATAACTTGATTTGCTATGCTAAATAATTCGATAAAGTTCTTTAATTGGTACCCCAATTTAGCTCTCTTCTAGGATCCCAAAAAATTCTCAAAATATTCCAGAGAGTAGTTCTCATAAAAATAGTGGGGGTTACAATTTTGTACTTTACCTAATTGTGGCTCTAACTATTTCTAAAAATTCATGGAAAAAATTGCTTAATTAATTTTATATTTTTAGTGACGAAAACAGTTACTGTTCAAATTAATCCCACATAGTATTTCACCTTTCGTACACCTACTTCATCTTCAACCTCCAGCTGAGATCCAAATCCCCAACACACTACTCCAACAACTCACTAACACATTCTACTCACACATATTCACATCCAATCGTGCCTAACACTCACTAACACACATCTTTTACACACGTGTATTCACACAATTATACACACAACACACCCGAAGAACAAACGCACACACATTGTCACCACACCCATTGAAACATACACAAGCTCACACACAACCCCTCCTCGGGCACACTCAAGCTACTCATAATCTCACCCAATTCAATTTTTACATAATAGTAATCCCTCCAAACCTAATATCACACATAAATCATTCACCGTCCACCTCATATGCATGAAGAACACACACATACACGTGGTATACCCACATGCTCACTCACAGTGTTAAACTCACTCACACACAGTCCATAGTACACACCTTTATCTCATACAACCCATTAAACCCACCTATAAACATCAAATTCCCCAACAATTGATACCTGAAGCACCCCTTCTTACGTAGCTCAAAACTCACACAGAAGAACACTAAACACACACACACACACACACAGTTATAACATCTTCCACTAAATTTAAAACAAGAATTACACTTAAACAAAAAATGAGGAAATTAACCTTGGGAATCCTTCCCAATCCCTCCCTTTTTTGTGAGTTTTGCTTCCCCGCAAACCCCCATGTTCGTGCTCTATTTTGGTTCTTCTTTATTTCTGTTTCTTCTTTCTCTTCTTATTTTCCTTTATCCGAAATTTCTCTCTCTCTCTCTCTCTCTCTCTCTCTCTCTCTCTTTCTCTCTTTTCTTTCTTCCTTTCTTTACCTGAAATCATTATCCGAATCCAATATTTAATAGTTTCTCTAGCTTAGTCATTAACCAAGGAGGAGGTGTCAAAATTCTAAAAATATGGTTTCTAAATTATTTTTATAAAATTACACAAATGCCCCTAGAGTTTTCCAAATTATGAAAATGCCCTCGAACATTTCAAAAATTATATTTTTGCCCCAAAATCATTTTAAGCTTTAACTCTCTACTACTATCTGAGCATTACCCAAAATTATTGCCCGCTTATTTTTCGGAGCACCGATGGTTGTTTTAACCCGCTCCCAAAGTTTGGGATATTACAATTAAGTTCTCGATCTAATGGTTGTGTAACGCTATGAGATTTTTGGGGTGTTACAATTGGTATCAAAGCATACACTTATGATTCTGTCGACTTTAGAAACGTATACTAAGACGCCTAAATGTTTGATAAAAGGAGTAGGGGGAAAACCTTAATATTTTTAGTTGAATCATAGGATAGCTCGGATATGTGAGTTCATTTCGACGAAGGTGTATTTATGATGTCTGCTTCTTTGTTGCTATATGATATGGCAGGGGTACATGATAATGCTTACCTTGGCTTGGAGGGGGGTTGGTGGCTCGAAGATGGCATGTTTGATAAGGAATATTTTGAGGAGGATCCAAAGGATGATCCTGAGGAGGACCTGGATGAGGTGGAAGAGTAGGAAGAAGGTCTTGTTGAGATTTACCTAGAAGGGCCCATTGAGGAAGAGGATGAGGTTGAGCACTTCAATCGTGTGGACCTCGAACCTAATAAGTGGAAGCAAAGGTACTTCCAGATGGCTTGTCGAAGGATGAGCTGCAAGTGCCATCCCTGATGATTGATACCAGACCAGTAATCGAGTAACTAGAAGCCAAACATTAGGATGAAAAGAAATAACTAATTCAGGCTCTGGAGGATGTGGTGGACGCCAGTGAGAGAGTCGTATGACAAATCCAAGGGATTATCTGAGAATGCCTTGCTTAAAAGTCCTTACATGTGGAAACGCGAGGGTTGCTCCTAGACGAGGAGCATTGGAAGTATAAACTATTTAGGGAACACTTTGGTTTTTCCTAGACTAGAATTTGTGCATAATATTAAAGTCCGTTTTATCTTAACAGACCTACGTCTTTTGTAAACAATTGGAGTGGAAAATCTTATAATGCTAAACTGATATTACTTACAATTGGTAACTTAAATTGCATTGTTATTTTGAAATGTTCTTGCACAACTCTGATAGTAGTTTACTTGTTATAGTATGGCTCATACTCGTGAATATAGCACCAGGGGTCATAGAGGCCAAGCCAGAGGCTGAGGAAGTCGTACAGAGGTCGTACTGGAGGTTGTATTGAAGGCCAGGAGGTCCAAACTGGGGAGGTGCCCCATGTAGAGAAACAACAAAATCTGGAACCTATGACTGCAATTCTGAACATAATAAACTAGATTCTGACTCTGATGACTCAGAATATGGTCACCAAACAATAGGAAGTACAACATTGGTTCTGCCACAGCCATAACCTCAGGAAGAGGGTAAATTGAGTGAGTTTAACAAGCAGAATGCGACAAACTTCAACGGATCAGTGGACCCTACAGAGGCAGAGGGTCAAATTACGGATATGGAGAAGATCTTATGGGCCATTTGATGAGAGAGAAGTAGAGGGTCAAATTTGCAGTATACAAGTTGAGGGGTGAGGCTGATCAATGGTGGAAGATGGTGAAGGCTAGTAAGACTCCTCAATAGTAGGCTAAGACGACTTGGGAAGAGTTCAAGAAACTATTCTATAACTGGTATTTCTCTGTGAGTTACCGTGAGCAGATGCTGAGAGAGTTCACCAATATAACTCAGGCAAATCTGGAGATGGTAGATTAGTTTAAGATGAGGTTCTTATGGCTGCCAGATTTGAGGCCAGGATTTTTACAAACAGAGGCTGACAGATGCCAAAAATTTGAATGGGGACTCAAGCCTAGTTTAGGAGATAGGGTGATCTCTACTTAGTTACCAAGCTCTGTGGAGCATGTAAATCTGGCACGAGCTTTGGAATAGTCTAGATCTAACAACAAAAAGAGGTTTGAAAATAGAGAGTAGCCAGAAGATGGATAGACAGGAGATTAGAACTTCAGAGGCTGACAAGTGAATCAGCTTTCTTTTGCACCGTAACAGGGTGCTCAAAGTTAGCAGATAGGTCAAAATTAGGGATTTAGGGGCATTTCTCCTCAAGGACTTAGACATGCGCAGAGTTTAGGGGGTTGACCAGGGCAAACATGGGTTTCAGAGGTGCGTAGAGCACAGGAGCAAGACCAATGCAGAGTGTTGGGTCCAGACCACCGCAGAGCCCGAGGTTTCAATTTACATAACGTGCTGGTTAAGGTACCGAATCAACTTTTCAAGCCACTTCTTGTGCCATTTACAGAAAGAGTGATGGTGATAGGCCATGCTATAAAGTTATCGGGGGATGTTTCAAATGTGGTAGTATGAAACATTAGGTTCGAGATTGTCCATCTACTAGAGAGAACCGGTCGGCTTTCCGCACCTACAACTAGTGCAGCAGCGAGAAGTACTCCTCTTTCGGCAGGAGCTCAGTTCCAGCAGGGACAGAATCAACAGGGCCAGACTTAACAGGCTCAAACTCAGTAGGGCCAGAGGCCTAGAATCTCATCAAAAATCTTTGATATGTTGGCTTGGGATGCTACAATGCCCAATGATGTGGTATCATGTACAACTCATGTTCCTTATATGCCCGTATATTATTTTATTTAGGAGCGTCATACTCGTTTGTAACGCTTAGCTTTTCACGAATGCTGAGAGTCAAAATGCATACTTTAGAGTATGATATTGTGATAGGCACTCCAATGGGCGAGTCACTAATAGTTTCTTTTGCCCTTTGTGACTGTACTATTCGTATTGGGGATAGAGACCTTCCTGGTATATCTTATCCCAATCCTCATCTAGGATTTTGATATTATTTTTGGTATGGATTGACTGTCATCTTACCATGCATTTGTTGACTATCATGGGAAGTTGGTTAGATTTGATATTTGAGGGCAGTCTGAGTTTGCTTATCGTGGGTCTAAGCCAAGTGGGTTGGTTAGTATTGTTTCTACGATCGAAGCATAACGGTTGCCTTATCAAGGTTTTTAGGGGTATATAGCACACGTCGCTGAAACTCGTCAGAGCAATTTTGAGTTTTCACATATCGCTGTAGTGGATCAGTATCCAAATGTTTTTCCTAAAGAGTGGCAGGGAGGGCCTATTGATCGTAAGGTAGATTTTTTGATCGATCTTGCTCCTGGTTCAGAGCCTATCTCTAAAACTCCATATCGTATGGCTCTAATTGAGATGAAGGATCAATTGTAGCAGTTACTAGACCCAGGATTCATACGTCCTAGCGTATTCCCGTAGGATGCCCCAGTCTTTTTTTGTGAAGAAGAAGGATGGCACAATGAAACGTACTAATTATAGAGAGTTGAACAAGATTATTATCCATAATAGGTACCCATTGCCCCGCATCGAAGATTTGTTTGACCAGCTTTAGGGTGCTTGTTGTTTTTCAAAGATCAATTTGAGGTTCAGATATCATTAATTAAAGGTGAGAGAGAATGATATCCCAAAAGTAGCTGCTGACATGTTATGGGTATTATGAGTTCCTTGTCATGCCTTTTGGTTTGATGAATGCCCCTACAGAGTTCATGGATCTAATGAACACGGTGTTCAAAAATTATCAGAACCAGTTATCATCGTATTCATCGATCATACCTTGGTATATTCTAAGTATGAGGAGGAATATAGGGAGTATTTGAGGTTCGGGTATCATCAGTTAAAGGTGAGAGAGGAGGATATTCCAAAAACAGTGTCACAAACACGTTATATGTATTATGAGTTCCTTGTCATGACTTTTGGTTGAACGCCCCCGCAGCGTTCATGGATCTAATAAATAGCCTGCTCAAGGATTATTCAGACTAGTTTGTCATCGTATTCATCTGTCATATCCTGGTATACTTTAAGTATGAGAAGGAATATAAGGAGCATTCGAGACTGGTAGATTAGCGTTTGAGAAATCATAAGCTGTATGTGAAGCCCTCAAAATGTGAGTTTTGGCTGCAGTAGGTAGTGTTCCTTGGACATGTTGTGTCTAGCAATAGTATCTCGATCGACCCAGAAAAGATTAATACAGTCAGTGACTGAATGGTAGAGACCTAGTATTGTGAAAGAAGTTTGTAGTTTTCTGGGTCTAGCAGGTTACCACAAATGATTCATGGAAGGTTTTGTCCAAGATTGCAAGACCATTGACCTCGTTAACATGTAAGAATGTGCGGTTCATCTGGACTGATGATTGTGGGTCTAACTTTCAGAAGTTTAAACAGAGACTAGTAACCACACCAGTTTTAACACTACCGTCAGGCTCAGAAGGGTTTGTAATTTACAACGATGCCTCTAAAAGAGACTTGGCTATGTTTTGATGTAGCATGGGAAGGTCATTGCATACGCCTCGAGACACTAAAAACTCATGAGTAGAATTATCAGACTCACGACTTGGAGTTGGCAGCATGATATTCGCCTTGAAGCTTTGGAGGAACTATTTGTACGATGAGACTTGTAAGATACACACAGACCATAAACGTCTTAAGTATATCTTTACTCAGAATGAGTTTAACATGAGACAATGGAGATAGTTAAAGTTTCTAAAGGATTACGACTGCTCAATTCACTATCATCTCAATAAGTCCAATGTAGTGGTCGATACTTTTAGTAGGAAGAGCATTGGGAATTCAGCAGCATTGATTATGAGACGGCCTCAGTTGTTGAAGGAGATGAGGAAATTGGACATAGAGATTAGAGGCACAGGATATGATGCGGTGCTAGTAGCTATGCATGTTTTTATTGATTAGCTAAGTTCAGAACTGACTTTGAGGGGGTTTTGGAAGTCAGTTATATGTTCTCAATGATGAGGAGTTGAGACGATTACTGTTATCTAAGGCTCACAATTCATATTTTTCGGTGCATCCAAGAGGTACCAAGATGTATGATGATCTTCGAGAATGTTTCAAGTAGGCCGGTATAAAGAGGGACATAGTAGAATTTGTTTCTCGGTGTTTGGCTTGTCAGCTGATCAAGGCTGAAGATCAAAAGCCGGTAAGTGCAGTACAGTCCATAGAGAATCCCGAGTGGAAATGGGAGAATGTTACTACAGACTTTGTGGGAGGTTTACCCAAGACAGTTAGGGGATTTAATATGATCTGGGTAGTGGTGGATCGACATACTAAACCGACACATTCTTGCCTATTTAAGCAAATTGTTCAATGCAACAGTTGGCCCAATCATATGTGGATTCGATTGCGAGACTTCATGGAGTACCTATTTTGATTGTATCCATAGAGATCCACGTTTCGCTTCGTGGTTTTGGGAGAGTTTCCAAAACTCTCCCAAAAATGCCTTGGGGACTGACTTGAGGTTTAGTACAACTTTTCATCCCCAGACAGATGGCCAGTCAGAGTGGACCATTATACTTTGAAGAATATACTGAGGGCTTGTACTATAGATTTCTAAGGTAGTTGGATAACCATCTACCATTGGTTGAGTTTACATACAACAACATTTATTAGGCCAATATTCAGTAGGTGCCTTCAAGGCTTTGTATGGTAAAAAATGCATGACTCAATTGTGCTGAGATGAGGTTGGAGAGCGTCGACTCATTGGAAGGTTAATCTGATTCAGTCACGCATAAGAGCAGCACATGATAGATAACATATATATGCTTCAAAGCGTACACACGATTTGAAGTTTGTGATGGGTGACAGAGTATTTATGAGGATATCACCTTGGAAAAGAGTAATACGTTTAGGAATAAGGGCAAGCTCAGCCTTAGATATATTGGACCCTATGAGAATCTTGAGAGAATTGGACTAGTAGCTTATTGTTTAGCATTGTCACCGACTTTGTCGCATGTTCACAATGTATTCCATGCATCAGTGTAGAGAAAATATGTGCATGATCAGGCTCATGTGTTGCAACATCATCCCAATGATACTCAGACGAACTTGAGTTATGAAGAGGTGCCAGTGGGGATACTAGACCGCTGTGAACAAGTTCTGCAAACCACGATGATACCACTGGGCATGTGCTTTTGGGTGGTACCCTGTGCTTGCATAGGTGTTCCATGTGCTTGGTTGTGCTTGGTTGTGCTCAGTGCATGCGTGGGTCAGTGCATAATAATCATTAGCTCATAAAATTTTTCAGTAGGGTACCTTAGGCTATTTTAGGATTACTTGCAAAATTCCATATTTTTCAAAATCCTTTCACTTTTCTAAATTTTTTTAGGTCTTTAAAATTCAAATAAAATTAAAAAAATTATAGTAATATTTTTATAGTATAGGGAAGTGCAAGATTAAATTTGAGAAATTTTAGGGTTTATTGTTATCTTTAATCGTATTGTATTTGATTTAGCAAAATGAATAATTTAAAATCGAGAAGACTTTTTTTAGAGAGAGAGGCTCTTTCTTCTCTCTAACTCAGAAGGCAAGAAAATTGAGGAGCGCTTTGTTTGAAATGCCACCTAAGATCTCCTCACGGCAGTCGTCTTGACTGTGTGCCCCCCCCCATCCCCCCATAGGAGCATATCATGCAAGAGATGATTGAGAAGGTCCTCGGAAGCTTGAGCACAACAACTTGAATAACTGAATTTTGGATTCATATCCATTTCACATCACGGCTGTGTTAGGTTCAGAAAAGTTTAGAGATGTACATGATGTAAGGTCAGAGACTGTTATAGAATCAAGTTCTAATACAGATGAGGAACAAATGTTGAAAAACACAATTTAGAAGTTATAGAATCAAATTAAAACCATGGCGAAGAAAAATCAAGCATTGCTAGTGCGCATTGATGCAGGATTTGGAAATTGTCCCTAACCACAGGAAGAAATCTTGGATATCGGAGGAAAAATGGCAGTTAGTGAAAATTTGGGGAAGAAGGAAGAATGTCACGCTAAACAGACTAATACTACACATGAGGCAGACATGGTGGCAAATCAGGTAGTGTTTAATTTGGAAATATTACATGCGGGCAGTAAAGATGAATATTCGACATTGATTAAAGAAAATGGGCCTCAGATTAGCATGGAGAGAAGGAAATGAGCTG
This sequence comes from Escallonia herrerae, assembly GCA_033070095.1. NCBI lineage: Eukaryota > Viridiplantae > Streptophyta > Magnoliopsida > Escalloniales > Escalloniaceae > Escallonia > Escallonia herrerae. The sequence continues at coordinate 65,281 of JAVXUP010000257.1, read as the reverse complement.
ACATTAAATTCAAGAAAAATCGTATACGCATGTTGTGCGATGGAATCGGGAATTCCCCAAAGCAAATCAATTTAATTACGTGCCATCGCAAGAAATTTAGGGAAAGAAAGGTGTGCAATATACAGAAGCTGATATGGCTACTGAGATCAAGGAGTGGGAATCCATAGTCATACATATGTTGTTGGAGCAAGACCCCTTTCCATATCATGAAAAGGGTTTTTTGGACAAGATATGGAGACAATTTGGTCACTTTGTGTTGAGTTGTGCTAAGACAGGGGTGTTCTTAGCCAAATTTAATTCTGTCCAAGCACAACAACAGATAGGTGAAAAAGGTCCCTAGTTTTTTTGTAATAATAAACCAATTATTACCGAATCATGGACTCTGGATACATCTCTTAAGAAGGAAGGATTGAATTCAATACCTGTGTATATTAAACTCACACAGTTACCTTTAAAATTTTGGTAAATAACACATGCTTAGTCAAATTGTAAGCATGATTGGACGATCATTGTTCATGGATGCTATGACTGGAGCAAAAGAAAGGGTAGGCTATGCTAGAATATGTGTAGATGTCCATGTGGACCAAATTCTTTCTGAAGCGGTACCATTATGTTGATCAAATGGAGATGTGCTAGAGCAAAGGATTGAGTATGAATGTTGCCAGTAAGGTGTGGTCATTGCAAGGTCTTTGGACACATGATTGATAATTGTTATAGAAAACCTATGCAATAGCAAAGATGGCAAAAGAAAGAACTCCAAAGTGATCCGATGATCAGTCACAGAACCAATATTGTGATTAAGGAGAAGAAGCATCAGGGGCATGATCCAAAGACATCAATACAAGTTCCAGAGAATGCATTACAGGTTAGTAATCATTTTCAAGCTATTGAGTCTAATGATACTATGCTTAATGAGGAAATAATGAGGACTACTAATAAGTCTGAGACTGAAAAAAAAAAGATAAAAATAATCAGCCAAACATGATTACTCAGAAGGGATTAGGAAGGGTTACTGCTAAGATGGGTAGTGGAAATAGGTCATGATGGATGCTATTGCAAGTTGGAATATAAGGGGTCTAAATGACACTGTAAGTCAGGCATATGTCAAGAAAATTTTGAGAACAAAAAAGTAGATATTGTAGGCTTCCTTGAAACCAGAGTAAGAGAAAAAAACATTTCAATAATTACAAGGGAATGGGGACAAGATTAGAAGTTTGCTTACTCACTTAATACAAATGGTGTCTCTAGATAGTGGATGGGATGGAATAAAAGGAGATTTAAGGTTGAGGTGTTGAATAAATCTTCTCAGCAACTCATTGGGTATGTTACTGATGTGGATGGCTCGTAAAACTTCTTTTTGATAGTAGTTTATGTGCTCAATTGGAAGAGAGTGCTGGTGTCACAGGCGCACAACCATGGTTGGTATTTGGGGATTTTAATGTTGTAAGCTACTCATCTAAGAAAAAAATGGGGTTTGGCATACATGCAAGGAAAATCTCAGAGTTTAATCACCGCATTTTCAATTCTCAATTGGCAGATGTAAACACCATAGGTTTATTCTATACACGATGTAAGAAAAGAGATAAGGATTTGATAATGTGTAGGATTGACAGGGCATTGCAAAATGCTGGGTGGATGTAGAGTTTTCCTAATACTTTGATGGAAGCAAAAGCACCTGGAATCTTAGATCATGCTTGATTTAAAGGCCTTATGGAGAGAACCTGTAAAAGAAATGCTTGTCATTAATTACAAGCAAAATTAAAAAAATATAAAACCTTGGCTAAGGAAGCTTAATAATGAGCAATATAGTGATATCTCTGGCAGAAAAAATGCTAAATTCAAGGAACTCCAGGACATGCAACAACAGATTTTGAGAAACCAAAGGGTGGATCTGATCCAATAGGAGAAAGTTACGGAAAGACAATATTATCAACTGATCCAGGCTGGAGAAGTTTTTTACTTCCGAAAGCTAGAGTAAAGGAGGTCAAACCAAGGGGTTATAACACAACATATTTTCATAAAAAGGTGCAAGTGCACAGAGCCCATATTAAAATCTTAGGAATAAAGAATGAGATTGGGATGCACATTACTGGTGCTAAGGAGGTTCATCAAGTGGAATGAAGCATTTTACTCAGTTCTTAAGCACATCAGTCCAAACTCCACATTTGACTCAAGCTAGGTTAGAGGAATTAATAAGAAGTAAAGTGGCAGAGCAGGACTAAAGCATGTTGAGGTCCCTGTGACAGCAGAGGAGATTTAAATTGCAATGTTCTCCCTAAAGGAAAATAAGGCACCAGGCTCTGATGGATTTACTTTTGAATTTTTTCAAAAAAACTGGGATGTTATGAATGCTGCTATTCTGGAACTTTTGACAAAGGAAAGGGAGCGCAGTTGTTTAACAACACTGCCCTCACCTTAATCCCAAAGACAGCATGCCTATAGACCATGAAGGATTTTAGGCCAATAGCATTTCGTAATGTGTTGTATAAGTGCATCTCAAAGGTGCTGTGTGACAGAATACATAAGATATTGCCAAAGCTCATCAGAAAAAGGCAATCGGCCTTTGTAGCCGGAAAGAATATTACTGACAACATCTTGATTATGCAAGAATTGGTAAAACATTATCACAAGGATGTTCGTAAGCCAAGATGTGTCATGAAGATTAATTTACAGAAGACATATGACTCTATGGGATGGGATCTTTTGAAGAAAGTTATACAGGTAATGCTATTTCCACAGAGATTCATCGACTAGATAATCAGATGTGTCACCACTGCCAGATTTTCAATCAATTTAAATGGATGCTTGGAGGGATATTTTGCTGAAGCTAAGGGACTATAACAAGGGGATTCTATGTCCCCACATCTATTTTGCTAGTTATGGATACATTTTCAAGCATCATGGACCATTATGCAACTATAGATAAATTTCTCTATCATCTGAAATTCAATGATTCAAAGCTCAACCACTTGGGGTTTGCAAATGATCTATTTTTCTAGCAAAGGTAGATCACAAGACTTTGGAAGTATTAAAGGTTGGACTGACTGAATTTGAGCAGCTGCTTGGTTTGGCTCCAAATCTGATCTAAGGTTAATGACCATACTGCAATATATCACTCTAATAAAATTGGCATATCTCTCGGTTCATTCCCAGTTACTTACCCTCGAGTCCCTTTAATTTCTACAAAATTGAGATAAAATAATTGTAAGGTGCTTGTTGACAGAGTGACAAAATTAATCTCTAGTTGGATAACCAAATTCTTATCATATGCTGGGAGAGTACAATTAGTGACATAAGTGCTTTTAAGCATGCATGTGTATTGGTGTAGTAACTTTGTATACCAAAGTTCATTAGGCAGATAGAAGGAAAAACTAGATCCTTCATTTGGCATGGACAAGATATAAAGTGCACTGGGGCTAAAGTAGCTTGGACTGATTTATGCTTACCAAAGAAGGAAGGTGGTTTGGGGATAAAGAGATTAGAGGAATGGAACAAGCTGCAACATGCAAACACTTGTGGGATTCAACACACAAAAGGGATTCATTATGGGTGAAATGGTGCCATATGAATATAATAAAAAAATGTTACACTGTCTTGGACCTAGTGCAAGATACTAAAATTAAGGAGTCAAGTGTAGGCCATGTGTAATCATAAGATTGGGGGTGGGATGAGCACATGGTTATGGTTAGACAGAGGGTTGAATCGTGAGAGCATAATTGATAAATTTGGTCCAAGACTAATATATGACTCAGGTATGCCAATCGATGCCAAAGTAGCTGCTATAAAGGATGGTGAAAGGTGGAGATTACCACCTAGCAGATCAGTTGCTTTGAGGGAACTGAATAATTCCATCAATGCAGTTGCAGTACCTCTAGCAAATGTGCATGACAGAGTAAAATGGGATCTAAATCCAAATGGCAAATTCATAGTCAACATTGTATGAAATTGGATGAGAAGTTAATCAAAGGTTGTAGCTTGGGCAAGAATAATGTGGTTTAGTGGTCATATTTCCAAATATTCTTTCATATGTTGGATGCTATGTAAAGAGGGGCTGATAACTAAGGATACACTGATGAAATGGAATTTGATTCAGGAAGATATTTGCAATTTATGTTGAATACACCAAGAAACAAGTGATCATCTTTTCATTTAGTGTCCGTACTCACAAGATCGATGTATGGAGGCTGGTATGTGATAGAGTGAGAATTGATGTACCTGCTCATGGATAGAGTCAATGCCTACAAAAAGGGTGTCTACTGAATGCAGAGGTAAGAGTTTCAGGTCTGAGCTCCACAAGTTAGAAATCACAGTGAGAGTACATGGGCTATGGAAAGAAAGAAATGTTAGAGCTATTGAGCAAAAACAAGCATCTCTAGAAAAGCTGCCTTTATATGATGCAAAAACGGAATAGGGTACTGAGCTGGGAGAATATTGCAGACACAACTCAAAATAAAAGCTTTTGTACAGTTTGGGGGCTTGACCAGCAAGTTTTGAGAAAGAAGGCTGGAGGACAGATTGAAGATGCAAGAGGTTTATAAATCAGAGATTATTCATTGTATAAATTTTATATAGATAGACAGGTGTTGTGTACACAAAAATATGTAACATAGCTATAAAAGTTTTGTGAATATATGGAATAAAAGGACTTTTCACCCAGAAAAAATTTATAATTAGTTTTAATGATTTTAAAATTTTGATTTTAGTTTTTATTATTTTCATGTATGAAAAAGCTATTATAAAACTATGGGACTTTGACTTGAGTTAGAAATAACTCTGACTATTTATGAACTTTTATTGTATTTAAATAACTTACTTTTAATTAAAAAATATTAAAAATTCTAAAAATCGATATTAAAAGCTGTTTTAAGCTATTAAGTATTTTATGAGAATTCATTATGAATTATGTGTTATTATTAAGTTTCGAGAATTGTGTGGGGTTTCTGGCTAGGTTTGACCATACGTGAAATCCGTTTTGAATTGTGTTGCGTTGAGAGTGTAGGATTGAGCAACCTTTAAGCATTTGGTATTGGGCTCATAGTATTGTGGTGCTAGATTGTATTCTGATAATGGAACCATTTAGGTTAATTCAGAAGATTTCATATTAAGGTCATTTAGCTTACCTTAACGTCAGACCGAGGTAAGAGATTTCTATCCGAAACCCAATTCATCAAATTTGATCTCTTATATTTTTATTCTAATTCTTTATCGAATATCATTGGACTCTATTTATATTTTGATATGAGAATGCATTATCTGCCTTTGAAACCTTACTTTGAGCCTTAGACGACCATTGAAACTCTTATCAATGCTCATCATTTATGTCCCATTGTGCATCAATTTAAATATTGATTTGGCGATTATTCTTTTTCTGCATATTGACATGAGATAGTGTATTGATCCGTTATAAGGATAGTTTGTATTGAGGGCGTTATATGGATGGCCTGTTTACTGTGGGAAACGTAGACTCGTACTTTGATGGACTAGCTAGCTTAATGTACATATGAATAAGTAGTTCCATTGTTATTGAGCACTGCCTATATGGTTTGCTAAGTGTTATTGAGCATCGCCTTTGCGGCTTTTCTAAGTCTTACCCTGCACTACATGTGTTGCTTTGCAATTACTTATATTCAATATCATCTGAATTGTTTACATTGTATCTGAAAGCGTCCGTATTGAATCTCTTTCCCATATTTCTATCATAACACCGTTTGTAATCACTCCCTTTAAATCATGTTCAACCTTACTAAACTCTCAAAAGCTCACCCTTATTTGTTCCCTTCTGCAGGTAATAATCATCAGTAGATTACTTAGGGATGATTTAGAGCTTGGATAAGAAGTTGGCGTATTTTTATTTATTTTTTGTTTAGTTAAAAGCCCCTGCGTAGGAAGACATTGCTTACTTCACCTTCTCGAGTACTTAACTTTAGCCTTTTCATCTAAGAACATTTATTTAGAGAATTGGAGTTATTGCATATGGCGAAGCTCTACATATATTAGAATTGTTTATTGAATTGAGGTTATCCATATCATTAAGTTATCGATTAAATGATTGTCTAATGCTCCAAGATTTCCATGGTGTTGCATAGGACCTCAAATATAAAACTCTCATAGATTCTATATGACTCTTTTAATGCCTACGTAGAGGCTGGGTCATACTTTATTATGTTCAACAATAATACTATATTTTCTTATACCTTTTCTATCGTTATTTCTATTTGGTTTCTACTTAGTTCAAAATCATTAAGAAGAAAGACAAAAACAAAATGTTAATGAAAAACATTATGGCTACTGTATGGCTCTTCTTTATTTGAAGTGTGAAAGTTGAGGAAAGGTCGAAACCAAATTTATTATAGATAATGTATCCTGTCTATAAGCTTGTGAAGATAAAGTAGTGATTTGTATGTGCATCTATAACTTTTACTTGAGCATGTTGTTAATGAGACAATGAATATGAAGACATTTACATGGACCGACAAGATTTAGCACTTGATCGAAGGAATCAAACAAGACTCGATTTTTGTGATAACAAACTAGATTGATTATTCTTTAGACTATTTTAATTTAGTCTAGTGTATATGATATTACAATTGCGAACACATTAAGTTTTAGATTTTCCAATTTGCTTAGGTAGATAAAGTACTTGCACTCTTTTGGTAATGCTAACAGGTGTTGTAAGCCTACGGTAAGGCTAAGGAGAGTTTCAAGCCATGTAGAGCTAAAATGTTCCAAATCACATAATTTTGAGTTTCGAACACTACATTATGTTTAAGATCTTGAAACTATTAGTGAATTGGTAAAAGTAAGAACCGCTTTGCAAGCTTTGCATTTAATTGGAATTGACCGATAGTAGTAATACTCGAGCGGGTTATGGAAACTTTATGGCACAGTGTTGTAGTGGAGGAATTGAGTCATTTTTAAGACGTTAAGCGAATAATGGTGTAGCTATTTGTGAATCAGCCTAATGGAAGATGCTTTTAAGTGCAATTTGCCTGCACTATAAAGTGGCATAAAGTCAGTTTGCTATTACTGGAGCACGTCTGCCAGATATGACATATAGCGGGTTGACATGCATGCGTTTACTGCTATGCTTACGTGGAAAGAATCTGGAATCTTTAGTATTATAGTAGAATAATCTAGAATGATAGGAAATGATGTCTGCTTCTAGATATTACTTGGAAAATAATAATTCTAATACTAGCCATTAAACAATATTAATCACCATTCTCCATTAAGAAGGTGGAGTAGAATAAGTAAGGAGGAGGACTTTCATTGTATTCTTCCTTTTCTATCAACTTTCAATAGTGTATGCTTGTGCATGAGCACCAAAGAGCTTGAGCGAGGAGTTATGAGTGGCAGACACACTTAGGCCCCGTTTGACAAATTTTTTTTCCCTCTTTTTTTTTTCAGTTTTAAAAACTGAAAAAAAAGAGCGTTTGGTAACCATTTTTTTTTCAATTTAAAAAACCAGTTTTTAAACTGCAGAGTAAAAAAAAAACTCCAAAAACTGGTTTTTCTGCAATATGCTTTCCAAAAAATAGCATTTTCAAAAAATATTATCATGAATTTCATTTTCCGTTGTTTAGGTGTCACATATAAATTGATAACACTACCTACACCAAAAATTGATATGATTTTCACTATTTGGGCGTCGCTCTGTGTGTATTGGGGGGGGGGGTAGTGGGTCTGCTGTGGGGGTGTGTGTGTGTGCATGGGTATGGGTATGTGGGGGTGAGGGTGGGGGCATGAGTATGGGTCTTAGGGTGAGGGGGTGTGTGTGGGGGTAGGTGTGTGTGTGTGTGGAGGAGGGTGTGGGTGGGCGCGAGTGTGTATGTGTGTGGGTCTGAGTGGGTGGATGGGTGGGCACGTGTGTGTGTGTGTGTGGCATGTGGGTGTAGCAGGTGTGGGTGGGTGTGGAGGGGGATGTGTATGGGTGTGGAGGTATATGTGTACGTGTGTGGGGGCAGGGGATTTTGTGTGGGTATGAGTGTAGGCAGGTGAGTGTGGGTATGGGTATAGCAGTGTGTGTAGGGCTGGGCAGAGGGGTGTTTGGTGTGGGGGTGTATGGGTGTGTGTGTGTTCAGCGGTCCAGAATATGACTTACCGAGTTTTAATTGGTAAGTGATTTTTTGATATTTTGTTCTTCAAAATAAGTGAGATCAGAAATTATTTTCAGTTAAAAAATCTTATGCATGCACCAAACACCAAAAAATGCTGAAAACCTTTTCCGAAAAATGATTTTCATGAAACAAGGCCTATAATTCAGTTGGTTGGTGTTCCCAACCTACTCTGGTCACGCACAAAGGCCCACTAGGGGTCCCAATTTTCATGACACGTCCGCACAAGCAACAGTCAATGTTCAACGCTTCCAACCGGTCAAAATGTGTACGCTCAAGTCACGTGCACTTCTCACTCTTTCTACATGACTTCGTCACCAAAAAACTCATCCTTGCAATTGCTCATCATGCTCTGACCGTCGCACTTGGCCCGTAGCCCGTCGGCGCACCTTGGCCCTTACAAAAGGAAGTCAGCCTCGGCCTTCCTGTTGGGGTCGGCCTCGGCGTTCCCTTGGGGTCAACCTTGGCTTTCCCCCAAAGAGTTAGCCTTTGGCTTCCATACTTAGCATCTTCACTACTCTTCAAGGGCCCGGACGTCGCTCCGCGACCCCCGTCGCCCAGACGTCACTCCGCGACCTCGTCGCCCGAAAGTCACTCCGAGACCCCCGTTGCCAGGACATCACTCCGCGACCCCCGTCACCCAGACGTCACTCCGCGACCTCCGTCGCCTGAAAGTCACTCCGCGATCCCCGTCGCCCGAACATCACTTCGTGACCCCCGTCACCTGGACATCACTCTGCCGCACCCGTGCGCCGCACCGTTGATATAGTCGTGCCCCCAGGCTCTCTATTACACTACAGTGCCCCCGACACCATACACACTCCGCTGTGCCACTAACACAATCATGTCCCCTGGCTCTCTGTCACACTACCATGCTCCTTGCAATGGTCCATCCTTTCACCACACCATGCGCACCTTGCCTTGGTCGTGGAACATGCTTCGACCCACTTTCTGGAGTGTGCAGCATCCTGCGGGGATAAACGACTCCTCCGGGACACTATCTCCGCTAGGGAGCTCTTCAAGTCCCCTTCCATTGGGTAGACAGCTCCTCCGGGATACTACCTTGACGTGTTCCGAGTGCTCCGGCACAAGGACTCACTCGCGGGGATAGGCGACTCCTCCGGGACAATATCTCCACCAAGGAGCTCTTCAACTCCCCTTCTGCCAGGTAGACGGCTCCTCTGGGATACTACCTCAGCCAGTCGGGTAGACGGCTCCTCTAGGATGCTACCTTGACGCGCTCCGAGTGCTCCAGTACAAGGACTCACCTGAGGGGATAGGTGACTCCTCCGGGACACTATCTTTTCCAGGGAGCTTTTCAACTCCCATTCTTCTAGGTAGACTACTCCTCTGGGATACTACCTCGGCCAGTCGGGTAGACGGATCCTCTGGGATGCTACCTTGACGTTCTCCGAATGCTCCAGCACAAGGACTCACCCGAGGGGATAGGCAACTCCTCCGGGACACTATCTCCTCCAGAGAGCTTTTTAACTCCCCTTCTGCCAGGTAGATGGCTCTTCCGGGATGCTAACTTGGCCTGTCGGGTAGACGGATCCTCCGGGATGCTACCTTGACGCGCTCCGAGTGCTCCGGCACAAGGACTCACCCGCGGGATAGGCGACTCCTCCGAGACACTATCTTCTCCAGGGAGCTTTTCAACTCCCCTTCTGCCAAGTAGACGGCTCCTCCGGGATGCTACCTCGACCAGTCGGGTAGACAGCTCCTCCTGGATACTACCTTGACGGGTTTCGAGTGCTCCGGCACAAGGACTCACCCGAGGGGATATGCAACTCCTCCGGGACACTATCTCCTCCAGGGAGCTTTTTAACTCCCCTTCTACCAGGTAGACGGCTCCTTCGGGATGCTACCTTGTCCCGTCGGGTAGACGACTCCTCCGGCATGCTACCTTGACGTGCTCCAAGTGCTCCGGCACAAGGACTCACCCGCGGGATAGGCGACTCCTCCAGGACACTATCTCTACTAGGGTGTCTTCATGACTGGCCTCATGCTCCGGCACTGGGGGCTCCCGTCGGCACCCCTAGGGACTATGACCCTCGGGTCACTCCGAGACGGGACCAGGTCTTCGGAGGGCATCGCACCTAGTCCACCTGGCAGCTGGGCATCGGGTCTTCCCTACCGTTGTTAGGCCTGTAGGACTCTGCAAGGGCTTGAATGAGTGGCTAGATCAGGGGGTTCTCTGACCACACCAATGTTGTGGGAGCCAGTCTTTCCAGACAGGCAGAGCGACGCTGTGAGGAGCAGGCCGGGTGAATATGTGATCCGATCGTTCGTGCAGCACTGGCACTCATGGACCCCTGGTGACGTGTCACTCCCGGGGAGTGCCATGTGTCGGTTAATGACATCATCATCTCAATCTCTATGAATAGAGGTCTTGAGAATTCATTTGGACGCTTGGACATTTTCTGACATTTGGACATTTTTTGAACATCTTCACTTTCTCACTCTAGAATCCTAGAGAGAGAAACATATAGGACCCTGATGCTGGACCTAAGCATTGGACTGCGACTGTCATCGTGTATTCATCCTGCGCCATCGCCCTCACAGCACTGCCACCCTCAAGCTTTGTCTGGGAAGCCCTTGGTCTCTGCCCTTGCTTCACCCTTGCTGTGTCCCACATCATCACACTTGGCATCTGACTCGGACTGCATTCCTTGTGGCACCTCCACGTCGACTGCGAACCCATTTTCCTTGGCATCAGTTGGTTGATTTTTTATTTATGCAATTTAAATAGTGAGAATTAATGTATGATCGTCAGATTTAACGTGTGGTTACCAACTATAACACAAAACTCATTCCTTTGCTTGTCAGTAACCTTTTGGAATGAGCAGTTTGAGGATTGCTTCAGAGTTGTAACGAGCAACAAGATAGCATTTACATGCAAGGTAATTGGTGAATGATAGTAGAAAGACGGTTATTAGGTAAGGTTATTAGCACGAGGGGATTGGTCGATCGAATGGAAACGAAACAAGGTTAGAAATTTACTGTTCATTTTCCTTGTCGCAGACCTAACTGATGCGAATGAGTATTATATACCCGGCACAATCTAGATTAACGAACCAAAATGCTTTTGTTATATTTCTCAGTGAACATGGACATATAAAGATGAAACTTATGGAGAGAGATTCAGAATGTATATTTGTTGAGACAATCTATTGGCGACAGAGGATGTAAGGATGTAAGGATTGTCGCCATAAGGGAGTAGCTTCCTAGAAGTTTGCTCATTTGTTGCTACAGTTAAAATCGAGATTGTAGTTGGAAACAATCTTTAATTTTCATTTATACCTAAAGCCTACGATCTAGTCCGATACAAATTTTGGTATTGATTGTAACTATAAACGGTATTTTGGCAACATGTTATAACGATTTTCATATACAAACACACAAACACGTACAATTGTTGCAGTTATTGTGACATAGATCTAATTGATTACACTCACCAATTGTTTGGCAGTTCAAATTACAAGAAGAAGAAAGGCGTTATCAGTTAGTTCGAACATGCCTCGCAGATGCTTACCCAGCTAGCAATTACCACAAGTTTGTTCATCCACCATGGAACTATGGTAGCCGAGGACTGCAATTCTAATTAAACACGAAGCAACTGAAGGGCCATTATGGTGGCAACTGCTCAAACTGGCTTGTAGCATTTCAGTCTAGGTCCCCTTAATGAAGTTTGCTAGACCCAAAAGTTATGCTACCAAACTCAACATCTAGACCCTATGCTAACGTTTGACAACCCCACCATCCTCACCAACAAAGCACACACCGGCCACCCACCGTATAAAAGAGAAAATATAAGTTCCTCCAATGAACTGCTTGTTATTAATCGAGACAGAAGAACCAGATGTGGCTATGGTGCTTGGTAAAATTAGATGCCACGGTAGGCATGTCCTCAAGAGAAGAACAGAAATAAGATTAAAGAGGTACAACCAAGAGTTGGTAACTTGTTTTTATAGCAAATTCACCCTTGAACGATCAAAACCTCTTCATAGAATGTCCTTATACAGATTGCCAACAGTGACATGTTATGTCTGACTAATTTGATTGGATAAATCTAATAGTATATCATGTCACTGTTTTATCCACCAAAATTACTTCACTACATGTGTTGTGCTCGATACTAGGACTAGTATTTTTCAGCAACCAATCTGAAAAAGGTACAAACTAAGTAATACAAAAATACAAAAACCAGGAAATAAAGCCTAATCTAGCTAACTAGAGATTTGAAAGGTCATAGTAAAGAGCTTCAAGCCTAGCTTCCCTTCATTTCTTTGAGTTCTTAGTTTTTTCCTCATGGAAAAAATCAAGCAAAACCGTGCTCTTGCATTTTGGACATTTTGGGTTCTTCTCCGAGTCCGATAACATCACGTACATGAGACAACGAGGACAACCGACAAGCAACATGGACGTTGCCTCTGGGCTCCTCGGGGATCGTAAAGTCTCGTCGGAGCTCTCCGACGAGACACACGACCCTCGAGGTGACAACTGCATAGAGGAAACCGAGTGGTCGGGTGATTCAACTCGTGGGTGGGGCCCCGGAGGCGACAAGTTCAACTTCAAATCCAGCTTTGGACTGTCAGCCTTGTAATCCATGTTTTGTGCAGGTTGATCAACCTTTTTAGTATCAAAGAAAATAAAAGCATTCGAGGAAACAGAAAGAAATGATTAGTCCCTTGAAAATCTACAAAGGAAAAGTAAGCGTGCATCAAGCAATACAACAAGTGATGATAGGGAGCAGTCTAATAAGTTACCTTCTAGGTGAAGAAACTTGTAGCCAACCAAAACTTGGAGAGGAAAGAAAAAAAAGGAAAAGTTGGTTTTACAAAAAGGCAAATCTCTCAAGAAGCTTGCCCTACCATTAACAAGAATTTGCTGTTGTGTTTGGACCTGAAAAGGCCAATTTATATTATGAACTGGAAAGAGAAAAGATAGTTCCATTAATTGACACATAAATAGGGAAAGGACTGGAGGGTAGAGAGAGAGACAGAGAGAGTTAGGGGATACTGAATTAAATTGAAATTGGTTGAAAAGAGGAGGGAAGATGTGTGTAAATTTGATGACAAAATGTATTAATTGAAGGGGAAAAATCCCAAGAAGTTTGCTGGCAGACGGGAAACCGAAGTAAATATTTGCAACCACAAGTGATGAAAGCCCTCATTCATTGCTAGCGTGGTTGGCTTGTATATACATGTAACAAGAAATTAAGGCCCATTACACCCCTAACGACTATCAGAGGGTGGATATAATTGCCAAGAGTCTAAATATGTTGTTGTGAGTTGTGGCCACGGGTTAGTATCGAATGATTGTACAACATGCATTAGTTATTGCACAACAAGTTTTTCAGTATTCTACTACAATATTAGAGAGATAACAGTTATCTATTGAAGTTTTTTCAGCGACAAGATATTGTCACTAGTTTTGCACTTTTCTATGAAATATTATTGATCAATGTCTTTATCAACTCCGCTTGACATTTCTACGTAGGTTGAACTTCCGATCCTAAAAAAAAAGAAACCCCCAAGAGGAAACCTTTTTGCCTATACTTTTTGCACTACTTGAAGCTTTTAATGACACATTACCGTTAACAACACTTTTACACCTTAGCAAGCTATACTAGTATTAAAAATTAAAATTTTTGCTTCTACTCGGGTGTAAAAAGATGCATGCAATCTCAATATAGTGACAATTAATAGCTGATACATAACTCTATGTCTCTCATTTAGTAACGCTAAACAAACTATCGAGAATTGTCGCTAAAAATAGTAAATGTCACTAAGTGACAACTAGTCATCCTCAAATGGGAGTCGTGAGCATCTTTCAGAAACTGGATATCAGCCAAAACTATATATTTGGGTTCAAGTATTGCAAAAAAGGGGTTGATGACCCTCCTAACTAACAAGGCCCCCCATTTCTACTTTAACTTATGTCATTTGTACATTGAACTATTATTGCATGGTCTCGGATTATTGGTCCTACCATTTAAGACCGTCAGATTATGAGGTTTCACTTGACGGAAACAGAGTTTTGATGGACATAAAAAATACATCCAACGGTGGTCAGGGATCAAGACCAATAGTTTCAAACCACCCAATATATATATTTATATATAGCCTTGAAACCCCTTTTTTCAAGCATATGATTCTTTATCCTTGAAGTTGTACCTATCCCTGCCTAACAACACTGCGAGCATGTTGAAAAATTTATGATATAACCAAAGTACATATATCATTATGAATGTTGCTGGTGACATAAAGTAGCACCTTGAAGAGGCTGCGCATGCTTCCACAGGTATGCCCACGCCACCAACACAACAACTGTACCTTCAATTTATGGCACCTTTGGATATAAAAAGTTAAGTCGTGTAGATGGAGTGATATTTTTCTCATGTTGGTTTGTTTAAAGTTGCATTTAGTAATTCAACTTGCTACAACCATTTTCAACTGCAAGGCTCGATACTTAGTGCTTTAGAAATGCACGTCTTATTAGGTGAACTTTTAAACTTTTTAAGCTAAAAACGTGCAAAGGATTTTCTTAATCACATTTTTATTGGTAATTGTAAGGCGGCTTAGCACATGAGATCGACTTTCCTAATTTTCATTTTCTTTAAGTTTCCATGGACATATTTTTATTATTTTTTTTATGGAATTAGCTAAAACTCTATACAGAGAGTTCTGATGATATTTAATGGTGAAGTAGATAGTTTTTTCAATTGTTATGTCTATTTATGGATAAAAGAAAAAGGTAGGACTGTTTTCACATTATATTGTTATTGCAGGACCCAATCGTCTACAAAGATATGCATTAGTACGTGACTGGCATTTTGCTTTCAACGTCAAAAGAGTTACAAGAAAATATAGGTAAGTGATATTAGAACTCCGCTTAACATCTTAAGCTCCAGCACCAAGTGTCGTCAAAATGCTTATATAACTACACCCGAAAGACAGTTACAGATGAAGGTGAAGTACAAATGGCTAATATCAATATCAATTCAGAAAAAAAGGTGGTAGGAGGGAGAGTGAGGTGGCGGGGTCCAGCAGAATTGCAGTTTCAGAAATGAGAAGTTACCCCAGGAGAAAATATAAAACAAAAAAGTTGTTGCTTTGTAAAGAATCGCACCTGCAAATAAAACAAAGGAGTACAGCTCATCGTAACAAAGCTTAAATTTTCCATCTTTCTCATGGTTAAACTTCAAGTAAATACAAGTGAAAGAACTTATGGAGAACCTAATCAAATTGAAAGGTAATAACTTGGGCAGTTAGATTCTCTGCGTGTGTCAGCTGTCTAGTTCCACCTCATTATTCCAACCCAATAAGATGGTGTATCAATGAACCCCACATCTGGTTTTTTTTGTTAACCTTGGTGAAGCCTTTTGTACTTGGGGAATTCAATTCAACGACCTCTTAAGGAGCGTTTGGTAACCATTTTTTTTTCAATTTAAAAAATCAGTTTTTAAACTGCAGAGTAAAAAAAAAACTCCAAAAACTGATTTTTTTTTTCACTTTTGGTTTTTTTTTTTCGACCACCACCCTCCCACCGCCGGTAGCCACCTCAGGCGACCATCGCCGGAGACTGCCGGCCGCCGGCGACCACCGGCAGCCACCGCCGGAGACTGCTGGCAGCCACCTCCGGCCGCCGGAGACTGCCGGCAGCCACCTTCGGCCGCCGGCGACCACCACCGGAGACGGCCGGCAGCTACCTCCGGCCGCCGGCCACCACCGCCGGTGACTGCCGGCAGCCACCTCCGGCCGCCGGCGACCACCGCCGGAGACTGCCGGCAGCTACCTCCGGCCGCCGGTCACTGCTGGCAGCCACCTCCGGCCGTCGGCCACCACCACCGTCGACCACCGCTACACCCCACCACCGCCACCGCAAACCACCAAAAAAAAAAGTCAAAATAAAAAGGGTTACCAAACACCAAAAAAAAAAACCTAAAAAAAAAAGGGGTTATCAAACACCCACTTGTTTTTATAAAAAAAAAAAATTAAGCTGCTCTTTAAAAAACTGCTCTTTAAAAACTGAAAACCAAAAATTTTTTTTTTGTCAAACGAAGCCTTAATGTATCAAAGGTATATGTGTTTTTTACAAAAAAAAAAAAAGAAGGTAGATATGTGTTTGCGTTGCTGGGCAAACTCACTATCGATCGTGCGCTTGCGACATAACCGATGAACAACGTGATATCTTTTTTGCCTCTCGAACCTGAGAACTTCGCTAAAATTGAAAATTAACTAAAGACAAAATACTGAACAGATATACGACTGATGCGCCCACTAAAATGATGAAGACAATCTTTACAATATAACGAACACAATTACGAAAACATACACTACTTCCTATTGATACAAGACATATTATCTGAGAAACTGGGTAAAAGAAATTGGCTAGAAATCTACGGACTATCTTTCCCAAGTCTAGTTTTGTTTGTAGATTTGACTACCCCTTTCCTTGTTGTTCTGCCCTTCTTTTATACTTGTATCGTTCATAATGTCTCTATTCCGCAACTGTCCATCCTTATCTTATTGAGAAAAATTTCTGAGGTTCCACGATCGATCTTTTCCGTCTGAAGTCTCCTCAGTAGTGCTGACAACTCTCTATTCATGAAACCGTCTATTAACCGTGGCTACCGATGTTCTTGTCATGTTTTCACATTTCCCATTACGGCCTATTTTGTTTTAACTGTTAGCGGTTTCTTCTCCCTGTATGACTCATTCGAACTTTTGCTTTCCACATATTCTTTCTCATTCAGTTATCTTTTATTTTACATTCAGTAACTGTTATCTTATTACCAACTGTAACAGTCGTGCCTCTTTCCACTTCCCACATCAAGGCATATTTTACGGTTATTGTCATGCCACGTATTTATGCATTAACAGCTATGAAAAATGTTTGTGCCGCCAACAATATGTTTGGAGTTCCATTATTATCAAACCCAAATCAACCACAAAATGCTACATTGAAGCATGGTGATTTCATCCTACTCCAAAGTGCTTGTATTCTTACGCTTTTACTATTAAATGTGACAACTTTGTTCGCTCTTGCTTTCGCTCTGACTTCCAATCTTACTTAACGAAATTACTCAACGATTGTAACAAATTAACGTGCTTGTAATGGACACAATCTTGTACCTTCCTCATATCTCCTGAAGAGTTGATGTGGAGGCTTGCTTTTCTTTAACAAATCAGCAAGAAAATTCGACGTCCTAATGTTGTCTTTACCCTGAACGAAGAAAAGTTAAATGGGTAAAACATCCAAAAGTAAAAGAACAAGTGTATATATTTGCAGTTCTGTAGAACATGGATGCTTGCCCACGCGAATCATGTAACGTATAATAATAAGGAAAAATGTGAACAGCAATATGAGGATGAATCTCCATAAGACTCTTGTTAGCCTCAGACCTCAAGATTGTTTTGAGCTTAATGTTGTCTGCATGGCAACCGGTTGTGTTGCAAATGAGTGGGTGCTTCAGGTGTCACATTCATGTAAATTCTTAAAAACGCAAAGCATACCACAAAATGCAAGGAGATTGTGAGAGAAGGCTTAAGCAACACAACTGCGCGTATTAAAGCTTGAAGAAGGTTTCAATCTCAATACAAGTTCATAAATTATGTATTACAGATTTACAGGTCAAAAAAAGGCTAAGGAACTGAAGAGCTATAAGCAATGTGTCTAAATAGAGCAAATTAGTAACAGTCCCCAAGTCACACAAAGAGACACACATATCCTCAACACGAGCAAAAATCATGACTCGCTAGAGAGGGCTCCGCGAGGAACTTCCTATACGTAAGTCAGAAATTATGTGAGATAAGATTCTGAAAAGAAGAAAAGTATCTGGTTAGCAAAAGTTAGGGCAAATCACAAAACTGTACCCTTAATTTTACCTTTTGTACAGCTTTAGTATCCAACTTTGAAGGTGCGCTAAAGAAGTATTTAACTTTTAAAAAAGCGTATCAAATCAATACATCGGCTGACGGACGACGGATGCCGTTAAAAAGCCCAAAAGGTAGGACCGTCATTATGAAAAAATATATCTTGAAAACACGTGGCACTATCATAACTGTTAGATTTTTTGTCTTCCTTAATTTAATAAAAACAAAAATACAGGTGTCACTATCTTGACCATTTGATTTTTTTTCGTTCTTAATTAATCATTAAAAATATATTCAATTTTTTTATCTTCCTTAATTAATCATTAAAAAAAAACTCTCACCCTCTCCCTCCCCCTTATAAGCCACTGTCTCCTTATCATCTCAGATTTATCGTCGTTATCACTGAGATGAACCCATCACCACCAATCTAGCCCATCACCATCGATCTCGGACCCATCACCACCGATTTGGCCACTGCCACCTCCCGCACCAGTGAACGCACCACTGTCACCACCGATCTAGCGAGTGCCATTACCTACCGACCTGTTTTCCACCATCGTCCCTGACCGCCGACGTCCAAATCAATCTCCAATCACCGCCAGCACTCACATCCATGACCCAACACCAACTGTCATCGGCACGGTCCACGACCCAAGACAAGCCACTTTCTGTAGAATCCGTGGTTTGGTTACGGGGAGAGTTTGAATTGTACTGATTGAGCTGATTTTGGAATTGGGGGAACCTTAATAATGGAGTGAATGCGGTGGATTGTGCTAGCGTTTGTCAATATATGTGTATTGCTTATTGTGTATTGCTTAAATGTTCATGTGATTTCACTTGCATATATACAGCATGTCAACTTATGTGAGCACATGCTAGCGTTGTATGTTTGAAAATTTTTACGCTTCCAACCTTGCCATTTTTTCGTAATTTCAGTTGCAAAAAAATAGATTTTAACCCTGGACCAGAAGATCCCTCCGTATTATACGACCAAGCAAATCATGTCAGTACGCTCTTATGGGATGGTGAGGTAAGATTCTTATTTTATCAACTTTCCTATTCTTACGAACATTGTATACCGTTTGTTTTGGTTAAATTGTATTTATTAATTCGTAGGAAAGAGCACTTCTCAACACAGTAGAAGTGTAGGATAATTTCAAAGCCTGGAAGTTGAACAAAGTCCAGAAACGGTTACTGCGTGGGCTTGGGTTTGGGATTTTCACGCATGGGCAAATCTTTCAACACCTTGACCGGCACTTAATAGGTGCCCTTGTTGAAAGGTGGAGAAGTGAAACGAATACGTTTCACTTCCCTCTCGGAGAGATGACGATTACCCTAGAAGATGTAGGGTTCATCTTAGGGTTACCGGTGACGGGACGGCCGGTAATTGCTCCTCCGTCAGAAGCAACGAATAAGAGAACCGCTAGGGACTTCTTTACTTCGATACCCCAGGATCAATTTAGCACTGGTGGTATCAAGTTGAAGTGGTTGGTAGATACCTACAAGGTTCTCCCGGAAAACTACACGGACGAGATGCTTGTGCTATACACACAAGCTTTTCTCTTGTGGGTGATGGGGGCAATTCTGTTCCCAACAACGTCGAAGAATACGATCAGCGTCAAATATTTACCGTTGTTGGGTAACCTGTTGGAGGTTGGGGATTATGCCTGGGGTGCAGCAACTCTTGCGTACCTGTACCGAGCATTGCACAAGGCAACGAGGCCCGACTCCAAAGCTATATGTGCGTGTCTCTCGCTATTGCAGGTATATCATACAAATCTTCATTACGTGTTTGTTTTTTTTTGTTGAATCGACATTTAATTTTGATGATACTTTATTTAATTTGTCTTTGCTCTCAGGTGTGGTCTTATGAACACCTTGCTACCGGCGCACCCAGGCGTAGGGAGGAAACGAATAATGTGTGGCCTCGGTTGTGCGCCTGGGAGTACAGCCTGAAGGACAGCCACTACCCGAGGAGAGACGATCCCCATCATAACATTACGTACTATCGGGGAGAGCTCGACTCGCTATCTCCGGGCCAGATGCGATGGGCACCGTACAAACGTTTGGCACGACGGGTGGGGGAGTCGTTCGTCTTCACGCTCTCCGGGTTGCAATGCACACCCCTGATCCACTTCGAGGTCGCAGAGTGGCAGCTACCAGATCGTGCTATGCGCCATTTTGAGTGCCTGCAGGGGTTGCCAGCCGATGCGTCGGATATGAGGGGTAACAGGAACCCACCGGGTGTCGGACGGTTTGGCAAGGCAAATGCGCACGACTTGTGCGCACGAGAACTTGAGGTTTGGGATTCCTGGCAGGACACGTTGGCGGCCATTGTGTCGGAGCCTGACCCCGTGATCAGCATCGAACAGTACAATGAGTGGTACTACCGCATCACCCGGAGGAGAGTAGCTCCAGTAAGGTTTGAACGCGGAGAGAAGTACCACCCTAGGGGTCAGATCGATGAGCAGATGGCATACAATCTGGTAAGTTGCCCAACCAGTGCTTTTAATTGACCTTGATGATTCTAAGTGTATGAAGTTACTTATTTATTATCTCTTTGGATGTAGGTTAATGCCTCGTTCGCCTTCTTCCAGAAGTTGAGCGAGCGCAAGGATTTGGTGGATGCAATGGGCGAGGAGCTTCGCCAACAGGCTAGATCGTTGGCGTATGGCTGCAGCCATTTTTTGCACCAAGCATCCAGGCAGCCTTCGGGCGTCAACCCAGGAATGGGGGAACCCGGGTGGCAGCCCCCTTATGTGAGCTCGGGATATGGTGATCCCTCGAAATACGGTGATCCCTCGGGGCAGACTTCCGGGGTGAGCCAGGGATACGGTGGTCCCTCTGTACAGGGAATGGGTGGTGATTGGGGACCGCCAAGCACCATGGGCCAGGCTCAAGTGTAGTGGGAAGAGTACAGTGCGCCCTCCTTCTCTTTGCTTCTGGACTCAGAACCCCAACGCCTCTCTTAGAGTCAAGTCACGCAGGACTGGGGTTTCGAAAACATCAGTCTGTCTGAGACACTGCCCATTGTCCCGTGGGCAGGACCATCCATTACAGAAGGAGGGCAATATCCCCCGGTTGACCCCCCCAAAGGAGTGCAATATCTCCCGGTCAACCCCCCCGAAGGAGTGCAATATCCCCCGGTCGACCCCCGAGGGGAGTATCGCAAAGGGCATCCACTGAAGCCCCTAAAGCCGCATAAATGCCAAATTATCAGAGAGTGGTATTTTAGCAGGTTCCCCCGAGACAAAGCGTTATATAGTGTGAATCACCCTGAGGGGATGGATTAATGTTGCTCGTGGGGAGAAATGTCCTCCCTGGCTCCGGGGAGTTGGTTAGACAGTGGCGTCATCTCTACCTACGTGGAGATTCTGAAGAAAAGGGGTCGGGGGCGACCGAATGAGTATCTGGCCGTATTTTTGTTGGATGCCTTTTTTCATAGCCTCCTAGTGGCTGAATGGCATGAGTGGGTCGAACGAAGGGGGAAGAAAAAGTTGAGTCAGTGGAGACCGTCCGATAACCTACGAGCGTATCTGAATAGGGATAGTCCAGTGAGCTCAATGGTTGCCCACGTGTTTCTAATCCTATTTCTAGGGAAAAGCCACTGGTACTTGGTTTGCTATGAACCAACGAAAAAAGTCGTATCGGTGATCGACAGTCTCCACGACGATACCCCCCACATGCCTGTGCTGCGGATGTATAAAGCCCAGCTGGACTCTATGGTAATCTTGAAGTTGATTGTTTAATGCTTATTGTAACTTGCCAATTGTAAATGTTAACTCGTGTCTTACGCCTTTTTTTGTTTCTCGCAGAATATATTTTGTGCCATGGTCAATGCTATCCGTGGTGTACCTGTACCGGCGCGGCCAAAGCTCCATTTCCGATTGAAGAAGATGAGGCCCAAGCAACATAATACTTTGGACTGCGGCGTCTTCCTATTGCATGTACATGGATTACATCTGTCAATCTGAGAGCCTCAAGGCGGCCGCCTGGAGTTTAGGATGCGTAGAACGCTTTAGATATAGGATAGCTTGGCAAATTTTGAAAGGCCGGCCTAGAGAGATTAGATTTATTGAAAATCCATCTAAGGACGAACATTCGGCTGAACATGAGGACGCCTAGTTGACATTGTACCATTACAATAATTTTATTTAATAAAATCTTGATTATTTATTTAGAAAGCTGTCATTGGTGTGATTTTTTTTGTGTTGAGATCAGTTGATTTGTATTGAATGATTGGTGATTTATTTGTGTCCATATCAGCGGACATTTGATTTGTGATTAGAGTTGATTTTTTTGCTCTCATTGAGAATGATTGAATGGTGGGAAACAAAATTCATTGAGAATTTTTTAGTTGAAAGTAGTCCAAATACTGAAAAAAATTTCAACTACACTGTGTAGCGGACGTCCACATACTGATTTTTTTTTAAGTGTTGAAGTAGGTTGTTTCTGCTTTTCCGTCCGCTACATTGTATAGCGGACGTCCAAATACTGAAAATTTTTCTAAGTGTTAAAGTAGGTTGTTTCTGCTTCTCCGTCCACTACACTGTGTAGCGGACGTTTAAATACTGAAAATTTTTCTAAGTGTTGAACTTGATGGTTTATGCTTCTCCGTCCGCTACACTGTGTAGCGGACATCCAAATACTGAAAATTTTCTAAGTGTTGAAGTAGGTTGTTTCTGCTTCTCTGTTCGCTACATTGTATAGCGGACGTCCAAATACTGAAAAATTTTCCAAGTGTTGAAATTGACTGTTTCTGCTTCTCCGTCCGCTACTCAGTGTAGTGGACGTCCAAATACATTATGTTGAAGATCTCCTGTTTTTAATAAATTGGCGACCGAAGACTTGTTTTAGCCACATAATCAACAATCTCAATATCGATTAACAATAAAAAAAAATGGCTATATAACAATCAACAATCTCAACATCGACGGAATCTGCACAATTAAGAACCTAAAATTCAGAAAAATAATGACACATTAGACGGAATCTCGAAGCTTGAAGGGAGCTGAAAATGGAAGCGAGTCTGAAGGAGAAGAAAATTGTGCTGAAGGAGAAGAAAAAATACTGTCCGCCATACGGTGCAGCGGACGTGTGTCGTATCTATGGTACAGACAGTCTGGAATTCTCCCAGTCGTGTCAGTCAAAAGTTGTCGGAAAGTCGTCCGCAACACAGTGTAGCGGACGACTTTTTGACTGACGGTGTCAAGCCAAAAAGTCGTCCGCCACATAGTGTAGCGGACGAGGACGAGGACGAGGGGCAATATGGTAAAAAAGTCCGTCCGCTACACTATGTAGCGGACGACTGACAGCTTTCGAAGAAAAAAAGATCTGGGCCAGATGGCACTAGCAAAATCTCCTATTTTGTTAGCGCTATCAACGAATCAGCTCCCATATATATATATATATATATATATATATATATATATATATATATATATATATATATATATATATATATATATATATATATATATATATATATATATCTGTGTGTGTGTGTGTGTGTGTTGGCCAGTGTAACCATATAATGTGTGTATATGGGTTTGTATGTTTGGGTGTTATTGTATGCATGAGTGCGTGTCTTGTGCGTAAGGGTGGATGTGTGTGTGTAAGTGCTGTGTGCATGTGTGTGTGCTAAGTGAAAAAAATGTAAGGGTCATGAGTGGTCTGTGAGGGAATAGAAACTGAGTACAAAGGGGAAGAAGACGAAGGGAGTAGAGACTGAGTACAGAGGGGAAGAAAAAGAAGGGAAATACAGATCCGGGTAATAGGTTAATGTTAAGTTTGAAACGTGAGTTGGGTAACACACGATGATTGTTAGAATGTCAAATTTCACAGTATGATACCTTGGGCTATATTAGAAATAGTGGCAAAGTTTTATAATTTTATAAAATCGTATGTATTTTTAGTATCTTCTATAATTTCAGATTTGTAAAATTTGTTTGGAGCCTTTAAACTCATGAAAATATTCTATAAAAATTAGAGTAATATTTTCATGGTATACATAAGTCCCAGCTTAAGTTTGGTGATTTGTAGAGTTGATTTGTTGTCATTTCTGTATCGCATTAATTTTAGCAATACAAAAAAATTTAAAAATAGTTTTGATGTCTTTTAAATTTTGACTTTAATTTATATAATTTTTATAAGTGCCCTAAAGCTGTTACAAAAATTATGCAACTTTATTTTCACCTAGAAACAATTATGGCTATTTATGAATTTTTATTGCATTTAAAGAAATTATTTCAATTCGAAAATATTCAAAATTTCAAAAAATTTCTTATTTTGACTCTTTATAATGTTTTAAGCTATAAAAGTCTTTTTTTTATAATTTATTATGTATTTGAAGTATTATTATGCATTAAAGAGCGTATAAGAATTTTGGTTAGGTTGGTCATGTGCGGGACCCGCTTTGAGTTGCGCGATTTCAGAGTGAGAGTGAATACGCTGTGGGTAGTTATTATCAGATTTATAAGAAAGTAGTGTAGATTATTTTGTAATAAATGAATTTGCCAATTTAGGTTAATTTAAGGATTTTTGGATCGAGGTTAATTAGCTTCGTAAAGCTTGGATCGAGGTAAGGAATTCTATTCGAACCATACTCATCATTCTAAATTCATGTGTTTAATCTTATCTATTTTGCAAATTTTGTGGAACTATGGTTTTATTAAATTTTTATGAAAATATTTGGATATTGCCCTGAAACCCTAATTTGAGCCTTGAAGCGATTGTTTGGAATTCTTGTTTCATTCTCATATGTTTATTGATTCGATCATCGTAAACTTTTTGAGTTGTACTTATCTCTTCTCATTCTCACATGTTTATTGATTCAATTATCGTAAAGTATTTTTAATTGTATCTATTATTTTCTAAATGTTGACATGAGTTAGTATACCTGGGAGTAATAAGGATGGTGCGTATTGTTGGCGTTAAAAGGATGGTCTGTTAGTTGGGCTAAACTAGTACTTAAATGGACTAGTCAATGCACATATGCATATGTAAAGTGTATCGAGCACTGTCGGAATGATTTTACTATAGTGTACTGCTCATGTTCAATATTACCTATTTCTATTTTATTATACCTAAAGTGTTTTGAATGACTATTTATTTAAGGGATTGAGACGATACTCGTCCCCTTGTTTATAACGAATTGCTGTGATTTTATCCAAAACAAAGTCCTTTGAAAAGATGTTATTTGACTTAAATGTAAAATCATTCGTATTGTTCGTCTATATTGAGATGTTGTGCTTTATTTAAAAATCCTTTTAAAAACTATCATTTGATTTTATATGAAAACTTTTTCGAATTGTTGTTATTTTTAATCTTTGATCAACCTTACTGAGCTCTCAAAAGCTCGCTCTCTTTTGATTTCCTTTTCGCATGTGATAACCAACATCAGGTTGAGATTCCCTGTCTGGACTAAAGCCAAGCAAGGAAAACTGATTTAATACAGTATTGGACATTAGAACCCCTGTGTGGGTGGACTTTTCTAGCTCATCATTTAGATTTAAATTTAGTTTATCAATTATGACTGTACATTGAGAGAAATACGTTGATGAATGTTTCAGTTGCTCTGACAATTGTGATATTATTTTGATGAGTTTGAAGATATCCTATTTTAGTATAAGTGATCGAGTGAGTGTTAACGTTCCGAAAAGACCGGAATGTTACAATACAAATAACGATGGCGTTTTAGTCTTTGAGTAGGTGGTTGCCAAAAACGGGCGAGTGCTGAAGTCACAATGTTTAAATGTTATGGGCATGCTCGCAAAAGGACCTACATGAGCAAATTGCCGAGCAACATGGATGTTGCCTCATTTTGTTGATATGTTATGCAATGCTATGCATAACCTATTGTAAGCGAGAATTGGCTTTGATTTTCTTGTTGCACGAGCATGAGCCAATAGATTGTTGTTAGGTATTAAGAACATATTGTATGATCAGCTCATCAATGTGAAGACGTGTGACTACCTCACAACTTAGCTAATGTAGGATTGTCCGCATATGACCGATTATTAACACAAAGCATGTAACGCTGAGCAAGCAGGGGACGTTAGTATAAGCCACAAAGCGTAACAAAGTCACTGGGGGTTGTAAACTTGTTTTTTACTTATGAAGCGGCTTAAATGTCATTGATGACGTACATGGGTGTAGTGCCAGTGACTTTGTTACGCTCGTGAAGCTTAGGGGTGTGTCGCCTGGGGTGATGCAAATGAAGCTTAGGAAAAATTATTAACAGCCTGAAGACCTCAAATGTAATTCGCGTACAAGAACTTAAACAATTGGGCAATGTTAGTTAAAAAAATGAATAGGTCTAGGTAATACAAAAGCGCATGGAAAGTATGTTGATACCTAAAATCATAGTCCTGTTTTTAACGATGAATATGTGATACAAAAAGAGTTGACTACACGGTTTAAAGATGTTGCATGTTCCAAGTAAACAAGGTTATATTGTGGGTCTTAGGTTTAAATATGCATATTTATGGGGTTAAAAGCTTAATACTTTTAGAAATAAAAGAAGTCGCCTAATATTTTAGAGACACCAGTTTCCGGCATGAATCTAAACATCGTCATCGTCGCGCTGTTGCAAGAGCCTAGATGATTAAGTTGCAAAAGTGTGAGCATTAAGTTGGCCATAAGAATTGGCGCAAATTCTTGTGGAGATTAAAGATCTTTCTGAACAAATCTTGAATGCTTGTGGTGGCATCTCCTCTGATACATCAGTTTGCTTTCCAAGACTAGAATAGTTGAATTCTTAGTGGCCTTTTTGGATGACGGCACCGTGGGGGAATTTTGGAGCAGACTCGTTCAACTGTGTAAAATAACATAATAACCACATAGATTTTGGCGATGACTCTCCACTAAATTAATTGTAAATCAGCTTCTTATGGGATGTTCGTGTCCCTAAAAGTAGAAGAAGATGATTCCCCTTTGAATTCGACTTAATCCGCGGAAGCAAGGAGGATGTGCAATTCATCTTACGCGTCCTTTCAGTAAGGTATTACGGAGTGCATAAAAGCAATCCGTCGGATCGTACTCTTGTAGGCAGTCTAGAGAACCGAGTAGGGCAACCTTAGTGTCGCATATCCTTTGGCCGGAGCATCGACAGATCTCGGTGCACGGAAGTCGGTTGAAGGGTTCAAGGTGATGGTCGAAGGAGGAGGAGGTCGAAGACGTTGGTCACAGGAGAAGGTTCGGCTGTTGCGGCTGCAGTCGGGTTGAATGGCCGAGCTGGGTGGACCGGTGGCTGTGTGCAGCGTCTTCCCACTGGCCAGAGCTTCTCATAACGGGGATGTCGTTGATATTGCCCTGTATCTGGTGGTCGCGACGAAAGAGACTGGGGTGGAATGGTGGCGGCCGCGCTAAGCTATGACGGCGTTACTAGTCGTGACACATGTCACCACCAGAGGCGGTGGTCTTGGTGGCGCCCTCCCCATTGGGCAATTTATCCGTTGGTGGCTCCAACGTTTTGCCGCCTGCGATCTCCCACATACATGCACGATTGCTATGTTATGAACTCTTCTCTCACGACGTGTGTGCCTTGAGATCAGTTCGCCAGTAAGTCATAGGGATGGCGCCTTAGCGACGAGCATGTAAGGAATAAACGCTAGATGTAGGCTCTGTTTGATAGTTTGTTGGTTTTATGTTTTTTCTCTAGAGAAAAAATTGCGTTTGGTGTACAGTGTTCATTTTTTTCCCCTCAATTTTGAAAATCAGTTTTTAAAATATGATTGTTTTTAAAAACTTCCATTTAAGAGTTTTGAATTTTCAGTTTTATTTTTTATTTTGAGACGAACACCACCACCACCACCCTCCTCCCATTGCCATAGCCACCGCCTGCTGTCAACAACTTTTGAGTGACCGGCAGCCCTCGCCAGCCATCGCCACGTCCCACCACCAAAGAAAAAACTCAAAATAAAAACTGAGTAATCAAACACCCTTTTATTTTTGTAAAAAATAAAAATTAAACTGCTTTTGATTTTTATTTTTATGAAAACAGAAAATCAAAATTGAAAGTGATTTCAAACGCTACCGTAATTAAGCGTGCCTTAGCTTTGCGAGGATTTCTATGAATGTTTTAAAGAAAACAAACGTAAAAGTTAAGCATACCTTAGAATTGCGAGGGAATTTATAAAGAGGTAAAAGGAGGTAATTGTCTCATGAGGAGAGACAATTACCTTAGAGGTAGTTATTGGAATGAATTATAATCTTTATTGTCGAACGACGGTAGTTCTATTTTAAAGTCTTCTAAAAGCATGAATCATATTCCCTTCGTCCTAAAAAAATTGATGATATTTTCATTTTAGACTGTCTCAGAAAAATTAAACTCTTTTCAAATTAAGAAAGACTCAATAGATTTTATCAATATTTACCTTTTACACTTTTGACAGAACCCAGTGTTACGTTGACATTCGTATTTCCAAGTTTGCTTCACTCAACCCCAGAAACATCTACCGCAGACAGATAGCCTACAAGTATATATTACGTTCATCCCTAGAAGGGCAGGAGGTACGTCTTATAAGGGAACGTCAACTGAAGGCTTTCTTTTGGAGCTTGGAGAGAAAGCCGAAGGAAACTCAAGTCATGATGGATCTAGAGATGAGAGAAAAGAGGAACAGTAGTTAATTCCCCCTTGCTCAATAGAAAACGAGAGGGAGAAAGTCTTATCTTTCCTCTTGTTTGAGCGTTGGGAAGTGGTACCAATAATTTCCTCATAATCCCTTCTTTATTTTGATCAATTTATTTTAGTTACTTTGCACTGATAACGAGTGAAAAGAGTCCCCAAAAAAAAAATAAAAGGTGAAAAACGGTGTTTTAGTATTATTATACTGTTTAGGTTAGATTTTTTTTCAAAACAAAAAACAGAATGGTTAACATGCACGATAAAAAGAATCTTTTCGGTCATCGTTACAATGAAAATGAAAATAATAAATGAACAGGTAAGTTATCAATCCTGTGGAAGCAGCTTTCTAAATCCTCTTCTGAATTTGCTTGGATCATCAGACTTGACTGAACAAACAGCAGGATGTTGCTTAACTCCCACCGAGACCTAAACCTCAATAATACTCTGCCAGACCCTAGTGCTCCTTCCGCCATGGTCTGCATATGCAATGGCATGGCCTCCAAAATGTGAACCTGATTGCAAACTATAAATTCTTCTGCATGGAAACTCACCAAAGGTCAGTGAACACCAAGATTAAAACTCCCTGCTATTTTTGATGCTCCAAAGCAAGTTAATATACCATTCGATTCGCCATTTTCCCCCTCCTCTCGACTTAGTTTTACATAAACATTGAACATTTTCAATTCTAAACCAGAAACCCAAATCCCCTTTGTTTTACACAGGATTCCATGCCTGATTTGGGTTCCGAAACCCACCGAGGAAAACGTACGTATTCCCCACGTTTGGTAGTGAACTTTTAAAGGGAAGGAAAAGGAAACACCAAATGCATGACTTGAAGCTTATAACTATCCATCAGTCAACTAGACAAGTACTTTCTGTATTTAGCAAAAGCGTGCTTGCCTAAGTCAACTAGCTACACCTTTAGTGGCAAATAAACAAAATAACTCGAGGTTACATTATCAGTAAATGCTTCAGAAATTCAGTTCCTTAGTTTTCCTTTGGTTTATACATCATTACACATAGTACATCCAGCATGGGGTTCAAAATGCGGAAACAGCCTCTCTAATATTCTCATTCCGTGCAACCCCCCCCCGGACTGCACAATGGCAAAAGCCACATGCACCAGGCTAGCTTGTACATAGAAAATTGTTTAAAACAAAACCATGTAAACAATCATCTGATTCTTCATGTGAGCACTCTCAATTAATGAAGTAGAATCTGCTATCAAGATGGACAAAAAATTTCGTAGCTAAGATAATTTACGGATCAGATAAGCCATGTTGATAAATTGACATTCACCTGTGGCAGCATATATACTCAACTGCACTCAAAGGTATTGCAACTCTACTGGGGAGAACTCAACCGTCAACTGAGCATGATCAGAGAGAGAATAATTCTCAGGCCACACCCCTCTTTGAACCTCTGGAGGAAAGAGCACAGCTTTGCTGACATTGAAGCCAATTAAAGTTGCTGAGGTGTGTATTCTTTCTCTTTTCTGTGCCTCGGTTGCTTTGTCTTCTTGTTTCTGTTGATGGAAAGTGCATGGGTTTAATGCCCTCTTCAAAGTTGGCTCAATAGAGAGATTAATCAGAAGCTTGCTTATTCTTCAAACTTGAATTGGCTCATCCACTCTTTCTGTATATCTTAACGGAGTTGTTGAGAGTAACTCAGGACCTTTTCACTTTTCTGTGAAGGGTATTCATTTGAGGCTTTCCTTGGGATGACAAGGTTCAATAAATTGAACCTTATCCTTGACACCAGTATTTTCCCATAAGGCTCCATAAATAAAGTGTTTTTACAGTTAAAATACTAAAGAAACAAGTGGATAAGTCAATTGTATTTAGTTGGACGATCAACCTAATCGTTCTCGGAATGAAAATCAAGAAACAAGTGCATTAAACAAACTAGAACGAGAAATAAGAGAAAAATCCGACATACAGCATAATCTGATAGACCAATGACACCATCTCCATCTGTGTCTATTTGTTCCCATAAATTCTTTATGTGTTCAATACTTAAACCTAGCTGAGCAATAAATAAACGTTAAAAAAACAAAGAGTCAGATAAGGGTACCAATAGAAGTACAAACCACTAAAATGAAGTCAACACAAGAACAGAATACCTCAGCAAGAGCTTGAGAGAACTGCAAGGAGGTTATGTAACTATCGTCAGTTCCAAGAAAAGGAACCAGATGATTAACTTCTTTTGGCACACTTCGCAGCAGGTTCTATTGGGGATTCCACAGAGAAAATCGGAATCAAGTCATGGTTTTTCTAATAGACAAAGGGCCAAAAAGACAAGAGAGGAAGAACCAGGAAAAAAAGAAACGGGGAAAAATTTTCATTTACGCACGTTGACATTTCCAATAAGTGCTTCCAAGAAGCTCTGTTTTAGAGGTTTTCGACTTTTGTTAGGATTAAAAAGCCAAATAAAATCCACTGCACATATATCGCCCCTGTGGTTACAATGACTGACCCACTGCAAATGAGAAAAAAGAAAATCACTAAATCAGTGAGCTTAAGTAACTTATAAAAAACAAAAAGCACCCAGGCACAAACAACCTCATAGGTTTCTTCACCATCGCCTGTGTAGTTATGAGCAAAATCATAGGATGAGACAAAACCTTGCGACAGCAGAAATTTGCAGACATTCCCCTTCTTACTGCCATTCCAATCCCTGCATCAGTTTTAAGAGGTAAGTTGTGTTGATACTTGATGGGAATCTAGTCCAGGAAAAAAAAAAGATAGAAAAAGAGAACCTCAAGTTACAAAGGAAATGTATCATTTCAATTATCTTGGCCATGCACAACTCACCCACATAAAATGATAGGGACAGGAGGCAGCTCGTATTCATGACAATATGACTCTATAACCTGTAAAATCTTGTATACCTTTGGATAAAGAAGCATAAAGTAAGGCAAGTTATGAAGCTCCAGATTTGAAAATAAAAGCTGGTAAATAACGTACTTGGACCTAAACACAATAGTCATACAGAAGCTATTACCTGTTGCAAACGGAGAAAGCAACAAGTAGAATCATGGGGAAATATTAGGTGAGTATTCACAAACAGAATTTCAATTCCCAATTCAATGGATTGGCTTCCAGGACGAGCAAGTAGCTCAACATGAAAGAGCTGGGCCACGCGATCACCAATATCATTGAATAAACACTCTCTGTAGTTCAAAACATGGAAGTGATTCTGCTGCACTGCTGTTAGCAGACCTATTACGAAGACGTTTAGTTAACAGTAAAATACAAAAGGAAAGTTTGCCAATATAATCAGTGGAAGAGAACAAAATGGTTCACGATCACAGTTCACAGTGAAAATGTCTATAAACTGCACTTTGAGCGTAGGACATCTCCTTATGAAAAACTAAAGTTTACTTTAAACTGCATGCTGAAGAAATTTCATCGTCTGAATATTAATTGAGGTACTATCATACTAAAGAAATCTAGTAAAACTAATAGTATGAGGCTCTTGCATTTCGAAACACGTCATGAATTTCCGTAGTTTTTAGTAAACAACGAATGCTCTCTAATTCAATTTAATGTAACTTGTTCAAACTGAGACCAAACCATGACTCTTAAGCCCAGAATGGAGCTCTGGCGTTACATGAAATTACATTTATGCATTAGTGTGATCAGTGAGATAGATCTACTCCAGAGGAATGCTCTAAACAACAGATTCAAGGAGATCTTTTGGTATCCTGAATACTCTCAAGAGTCAATTGGTAGAGCCTTCTGGCATTATAGTCTAAGCTATAAGTTTCTACCAATATTCTAATTCTTGAACGGATGCTCGGCCGGTACTTCAATTACTGGAATTACGGTGAAACACCCCTAGAATTGAAGGAATGCTATCTACTTGTGAAATGTGGCATGCTCGTGATATGTATTTGTGATTTTTCAAGACCTTAATAAATGATTATTGTATCTTGAACTATTATATCGAGCATGAGTAAACATCCTACTCACGGATTCATAGCTATCGTAAACAGGAAAGAGGAACAAGATTCCCTCATCCTAGACACCTCAAATTCTTGAAACAAGGATAGATTATGACTAACCAAGCCAGACTAATAGAAAGCCTACGCATAAGACACTGATGGCTGAACACGGAACCAATTTCCACCCTTTTGAGCAAGCCCCCTTCTTTCTAGAGTATAGAATAGAAATCTCGACTTCCTTAAACAAAACTCATTTATGGATCTTGGTAATGTTATCTATCACTCTATGAAAATGGATAGCAAAACCTTGTTATAATACAGCAAGCTTGAGTAGATCTTATCTATGGTACTAAAAGGCCTAATCAAAGGAGGAAAGGGGTCTTGCAAACATACTCATCCATAAAAGAGGTCTTGCTCAAGTTTGCTATCCTAAAATAAGACTAACAGGAAGTTAACCATCAGACACCCATCTTCATGTGGTGACCACCACTAAAAACATTGTAATTCAGCAACAGCTACTCCTTCTATGTCCATCTTCACATGAATTCTTCTGCTACAACGTTTTAAATTCAGAAAGCAGTGAAGAAATGAAATCTTTACTGAACCCAAAATGCTGGCAATTGTTGCTTTGTGGTGTTAGTTTTTTTCCTGATATCGACTTGGATTATGCCAGAAAGTATTTATCTTATACTAGTCATTCATCAATACATAACTTCTATGTGGTGATTTGTGCTCTATTTGAAATTATTCTCTAACAATGAAGATGTGGAGGAGTGCATACTTTGTGGATGTAAAGATAGAGAGAGATACCAGTGCATACGTACAAGTAGTTTCCAATACTCAACCAAATATCTAAAATATGTTCCACGGCTCCACTAAATGCACGTGGAGATACCCCAAGACACAAAAGCAGTAAATTCAGACCCAAAAAAAAGGAAAGAGAAAAGCATATGAAAGGCAACTAGAAGTACATGTACGGTTATCGTACCATCTCCTCGGTTATTAGTACGAGCAAGTTTGTAAGTCACATAACCCGCATCCCCAAGTCTCTTCTCGTACATTCCCACAAGTTCTTCATTTGCCACCCAAAATTCCTGAAACTATAGAGCTCAATAACAAGGGCAAGCCACACGACAATTAAGTTTAAACAAACCAAAATCAAGCACACCTGTAAACAGATAATCGAAGATCTCAACTCGAGCAGTCTGTCCAATATACTCTTATTCCGCTTAAGCCAAAGTTCGCAATACTCACTCTCACATTTCTGACATATTGCAGTATAACAACAACAAAATAATTATGGTACCATCTAGAGTCAAGCACAAGAATGTTTCAACCTTCAAGGCAATATCAAACATGTATTCAATATAGTAGTGTATGGAAAGCAATCAACTAAGACCATTCGGCAATAGATGGAGAGACCCACGAGGCATTTATATTTACACAATTTGTATTGTTGTAGCGATATTGAATTATGTTTTCAAGATACCCCCTAAAGTGTGGCGTGACTTCTCATTAAGTATGTCTCAGCCTGGATTGATCCGCTCTGATACTATGTGAAAGCATACAACTCCAAACCAACTCAAATTGAGCAAAAAGCCAACAAGGATGGCATATTGAAGTGCTAGGGTAATGGAGGGACACCTTGCCATCCAGGCGCTTGTAAATTGGCGCTAGAATGTTGAAAGTTGTAAAAGAAAAACAACCCAGAAATTCTGAACTCCGGGACCATTGTTCTTCATCTGAATAGTTTTGATTTGAGTTACACATATCGCTGAAAAAGCACCAAGGGTATGGAACATAAAAATGCCGAATGAAGTTTCTGAGGGAACTTTCATCAAACGCCTGGCGTGCTTTGCTAAATACTGCCCAGTATCTTATCAGTATCTGGCTAAGGAACAATGGAACAATGGGCAACTGGGTATGTTAGATTTGCAGTGATATGATGCCTCCTAAAAGAAGTAGTAAACAAAGCTAACAAATGAGTGGAGTGAGAGGAGCGAACAAAGTTTCAGATGCATGACTAAGAAAGGAACATCAATGGTGATTGATGCAAGAATATAATCGTGACGGACACAACTCTTATGAGTATTTGACAGTTATGACAGCCGTAGCTTTCAAGAACACAGGAGATAACCGTGAGAAAAGATTTTCCCAATCTATGAACTTTGACATTATGTATGTTTGTTGTAAGCCACAAATAAAAATAAACCGGTTGTAAAACATGTTATTAGTTATAACCAATATTTTTCACTAGATTAGATATCTTTCTCCCTTGGGTTATAATATTCTAAGTTTCTAACACCCCGTCTTGTCGCCAGATAAATGAGGTTTTAAACATCGATACTTTTAATTTTGCGATTAGAAGATGAATAAGGTGGATCGCATTTCTAGCACAATTCACTCGACATATTCAAGACGAATAAGTGAGGTTTGGACAATTTCCACGAGGGACAGATTTAAGATTGTTCATACATTGCAAAGTGGGATTCAATGAAATGGTCCAATATTTGTAATAAACTTAGGCCCGGTATCTTGAAAATAGTAAATCCAATGTTTTGACAATGAAAAGGATAAAAGCATGGCAAATAAAGAAAAAACTCAGTTCCTTGAACAAATCAAGAATAACAAAAGGCCTTTCAAGTATAGTCTTAGGCCATACGCAGTTTCAATCGTGGACATCATTTGTTTTATTTTACTTTCATATTGTTAGCGCTAAGAGACAACTGAATTTGTTTCTTCCTTGATTTTGGTTTCAAACAAATGAGATTTCACTTGGTGGCGCCCCTGAAATCATGGCTGCTTTTACCTTAGTGTATGGCTTTTGCCTTTTTCTGATCTCTGTGCCACCATCCTCCCTGATTGAATATTTCATTCGAAGACTTTATGTGCAAGTTGTTTTCTTGTCTGTTACTATTGTAATCTACTGTTGCTCTTTGGTAGATTTGAATATGACACCAGCCTTTAGCCTCAAATTTTCGTTTCTTTCCAAACCGAAATGCAACTTCGTACGTAGGGCTGTATACCAACCGAGTTCGAGCTGAACAGAGGTATGTTTAAACTCGTTTATTTAGTATCAGGTCACGTTCATGTTCGTGTTCATTTAATCTTCAAAATTTTGTTCGAACTCGTTCATGGTTCCTTTCATAAAACCCGTGTTCGGTTTGAGTTCATTCGTTTATTTATTCGAACTGAACTCAAACTCGAACTTGAAAACTTGTGTTCTCGTTCAAAATAATTATTTTCAAATCATGACTACACCTTACTCGATCTAATTGTCTAACTGATTTTAGGACTTCCAAATTTAAACTAATTTATACTATAAATAAGTTATATGACTTTCACTACAAGAAAAATAACCATTAGCGACGGAATTTTTCCGTCGCTAAATGTACAAATTTTGTCACTAAAGCATTTAGGGACGAAAATTCCGTTGCTAAAGGTTTTATCGACGGAATTAGTATTCCATCGGTGAAGCCTTTGTCATTAGCGACGGAAATGGTCATCCTTTAGCTACGGAATTTCCGTCGCTAAAATATATTTTTCAATTTTTAGAAAATTAAGTTTTTTAAAAATAAATAAAGAAATTTAAATATATTTTTAAAAAAATTACTATTAGCGACGGAAATTCCGTCGCCAAATTTTGTGCAGGACAAATTGTCCGTCGCTAATTCCGTTGCAAAAACCATAATTAGGAGCTTAATAAATTTTTTCGTCGCTAATTCCGTCGCAAAAATCATATTTTGGAGCTGAATATATTTTTTTGTCGTTAATTTTGTCGCAAAAACGCATATTTGAGAAAATTTCCGTCACTAATTCCGTCACAAAAAAATATTTAGGTGCTAAATGATTTTTTCCATCGCTAATTCCCGCGCAAAAATCAGATTTAGGAGCTAAAATTTTGAATACCACTAAAAGTTAACAATTGAGTTAACAAATATTCAGCATTTGTTGAATACCACTAAGTTAACAATTGAGTTAACAAATATTCAGCATTTGTTGAATACCACTAAAAGTTAACAATTGAGTTAATGCATCTAAATCAACCACTTGCTTGGTTACCAAAATGAACAAATATTCCAATAAATGTAACGTCAAATCTTGTCACATAAGGCATCATCCACCAAGTTCGTCGAATGTATCATCATTGCCATCCTCAGTAGTATCAGTTGCGGTAACTTCGGCCTGTAACAAAGCAATTAAAGACATGTTAAAGGATGTATCAATGTACTTGCATAACCGGGCCTAACCATGAATCCAACCTAAAATATGTGAGTCAAACAATGATGGAACTACAACAAATATTTGACAATATCCAACATCTAACATGGTAGCTACAGCAATCCCATGCACATCCACACCACCCCCTGCTTTGCACTCACATCCACACCACGCGCACACACACAGCATGTTGGCACACACACACACACACACACACACACACAGAGCAGGTTGGCACACATAATGTGCAGTCTTGAGCATCGGCAATGAAACGAGGCCCTAAGCCCTTTTACCCACCAAAACCCCCGAGATCGTAGGGCGGGCGGAAAGACAGCAGGCCCATCAAAATGGCAGTCGGGTCTAGCATAGAAGTTGGACTCGATGGCCAGCCCCCATTCAAAATATGATCATTTGGGGATCATCTGGACAAATTTTCATCACGAAAAAAATATTCGTTTTAAAGGTGATGACAGAGGAGGTGAACGAAATTCCACGAGTCGATAAAAATGTCAACAATTGGTGACACAACTCTATTTAAGATGCTTAAAGTTACTTTCCCTACTACTATGCTCAAGACTGCACATTGAGGCTATGACTGAAGTAGCTAAGAAGATAACATGGAAGGAGAGCCTTCTTAATTTCCATTAGAAAAGAGAGAGAGGCAGAGTGGGTGCTAGTATAAACCTGTCACTCTATTTCCCTTATCTTGATGAGAGAGGCAGAGTGTGGAAGTCCTTTGCTACAAATCAGAACCAGAAAGAGCCGATTGTCACTGCTGCAGCCCCTCGCCAAACACACATCACCTCCACTGCTACAAGAGTCCCATGCACACCCATACCACCCCATGCCTTGCACTCACATCCACACCACGCACACACACACACACACACTGCAGGTTGGCACACACACACACCCCGCACACCCCTTCCCCTAGCAGTCACCATGGTTGCTCCCTCCTCCCTTCATCCCCATGCACACACAGCTTTACATAGTTGTGCACAGAGCACCCCTCCCCCCACCCTAACCCCCAAAACCCTCTTCAAGAACACCCCAAAAAGAAACTGTCAAGCATCCAGTTTGACAGTTCTATGGACTGTGGAGGTTTGAGGTAGGGTAGAGATGATGTTCCTGTGGCTGTCTTCTAATAGAGTATAATAATTAAGAAAAGTTGAATACAGGGAGGAGTTTATAGGCATTGTATCCCTTTAGTCTCCATTCACATGTATAATGCATCCTCAAAATCAACAATAAACTTCATTGACCATTTTATCACGTTTTTAACTTTGTCAAATTAAACAAAGGATGACATAAGTAACGTCGTAATGTAATTTTAGCGGCATTTTAAACATCATCAAGTTAAACAAAGGATGACAAAGATAACACATTTTCATAGAAAATATGAATTACCTGTAGGAGTTCTTTCTCTTTCATTCGTTTTTCCACCTCAATCTCTACCATGTTAGCAATTTCAGTCTCTTTCATCTTCTGCACCTCAAGCTGCACAATCTTAGCAATTTCGTCTTTCCAATTCTCAGAGGCCGGAGATTGATCTAGTGAAATACGCATTGATGCCCTGGCATCTCGTGCAGTTTCGCGAGTACCACGTATGCGTCCTTTCTTGTCGCGAACTCCAGGCGTTTCTCGCCATAATTCTGATGCATCATAATCTACCAAGGAAGAGTTGGGTTCTTGGGAACTAATTTCATCAAATCTCATAGCATATGCATCCTATAACGTATACAAAATGCAAATCGAGTTAGAGATTCGTTAGACCAGATAGATGAAAAAATCAGCAGCAAAAAACAAACTTACGCGGATAGCCTTTGCCTTCTTTGAGACATATGGATGGTCTTGGTCCTCCAATGGCTGACCATTAGGATCACGTTTAAGTTTATGTGTCAGTTCGTACACCGCTAGCTTCAGCCTTACTTCGCTAATTTCTGGCATCTTCTCCTTCAATTCAACTCCAATAATAGCATGCGGCACAGAACCACCGGTGTGAGATGGCTCATCATTTGCATATCGATTTGTCCTTGCACACCTGGATTTTTCTTGCCATTTTGTGGTTGCCCATACATCCACCATCTTTTGCCAAACATCATTGCGGATCCAATCTGGGGGGTGATTCCTCCATAAGTGTGGATGTGCATCTTCTCCTACCTTGCTCATTGCATATTTCCTCGCTCCTTCCATCCATTTTGCATAATTGGTAGAAATGTGATGGAAAAAAGCAATCTTTCCCATTGCTTCCTGCTCAGGAGACTCAAAGTCAAAGTACCCCTGCCACGTTAAAGTAAAAAAAAAATTAGTTGATCAATATGCAGTAAATTGGAATTTTGGATTTATGGCTGACTCAAGCTAAGAGGAAAAGAAAACCAAGAAAAGTATGCAAAGAAGTTAGCATTATTTGCTTATGCTATATAATCAGTGGGGGCGAGTTTCTAATCGAGATTGTTGGGCTCTTCCCTAGAATAGCAGAAGAATAGGCTACAATTAGATCGATGAAAAGCATAAGAGATAAGAGGAACCTACAAAAAACTAGCTGAACTAGAGAAAAAATTCTGACAAGCCAAGAAAATGTTATGCATTTCGTAATATCTAAGTAGACACAAGATAAAAGGTTATACAGTTTGATAGGCTATACAGTTTTATGCATTTGGTAATATTTTTCCCCACATTAAGACACTACTGGGAGTGAAAATAGCATTTGTAATTGATGATTAGCACCCAACACATTGACAATCTCTGATCGTTAAATATGACTAGTGAAAATTATCCAAAAACCTTGAACAGCAAACTTGACAGCACTTCTTTTAAGAGGGTTGATACTTTTTAAGTGTCCATCTTTATTGCCTGGTGACCGTAAATGAGTGGAGCATAGAACAGATTCCACCTCAGTGATAGTGTAGGTTTTAATGACATGTAATTAAATTAATAAAGATTAGAAGAGTTTTGGGATAAAAATCTAATTTTTGAAACTTTCGGGGTTATTTTATAATTTTGAAAAATTTTAAAGGGAATTTTGGTAATTTTACATACTCGCTGAGGTGGCCATTCTGGGAGTATGCTTTAGTCCGTATTGATTTATATCGTCCTAGTGTAGACTGTATTCTAATCAGTTGATTCCGTTTAGGGAAAAGCTAAAGACTTTCCGGTTAGGATAATCTAGCTTCAGATACAGGTAAGAGTTTATATCTGAATCCTGGGTAAGGACTTTCGTCTGAACGCTTATTTCGATAACTCGTACATTTAACTATTCTTTCGATTCTTATGGCTAATGTCGAACACTGAATTATGTATTGATATCAACGTGTTATTGCCAAGATAACCCCAACATTGAACCTGAATCGATTATTCGGATATCTTAGCAATGCTCACCTGTTTTTGCATGTTGGGCAAATTCGATAATTGCTGAAATTCTTTCTTGTGAATTGTTATGCAAAAATTTAATAATCATTTGTAATTGTTCTTGCTGTATGTTTGTGGTTATTCTAGAATTTTGAGGGATGAACCATAGCAGTATGTTTATTTGTTTTTTAAACCCGAATTGATTTAGTGATTTGAGTTCATGTTAATGCTCATTGTTATTGTTGATTTTGTGTTGACCTAGGGAACTGTAATGTGGGGAGGCATTATAAGACTGGTTTGAATCCTGCGTAGAACGCAGGCTAGTATCCACTGGGACTAGCATTCGTACATCACCCATGTGTACACTATGTTATGCATTGCCTGAATGACATTGCATATTGGCTTTGCCAGAATGGTATCGTATTCTGCCCAGGATCAACATCTTTGAATTTATTTACATTGTATCTTACAGTGATCGCTATAGAAATTATTGGAAAGGATTGTCTAAAATGATTTGTGCTTATTTGGAATCCCTCCCCAGGTTGCCTTTGAACATATTTTGAAATCCTTTGGAAACCATCATTGTATTTTAGAATGATGGCTTTGAAAATGATCTTTTAATGATCATTTTGAAACCAATTGTTATTGTTTATTTTGGTATCTATTTATAATGAATTTTGATCATTTTGATAATTATCTAGCTATTTAGATCATTTGAAATAGTTTTTGGAAATCATCGTTGGTTGAATTCTTTTGAATCGTTTTGTAATTCTTTTGGTTGTCCTTGCACGACCTTACAGAGCTCTTAAAAGCTTACCCTTCGTTTGATTCCCTTCTACAGCTAAGATCACTTGTAGCATGCTCAGGAATGGGTTTAGAGTCTGTGTTTAAAGCCGCTCAGTCTGACGAAAGAAAATATTGTTTGACCATTAGGTTGATGCTGCGTTATTTATTAAACTTCTGATTCTTTGATATTGTTGAATTGATTATTCTTCCTCTGAGGCTATCGAATCATTTGTGCACATTAATACTCACTTTATCTTTACTGGGAGATTTATGCTCATTCTTTATTTGTGTTGTTTCAGGTGATAAGGTCGAACTGGGTGAGACGTCTAGGAGGGGGAAGGAGAAGTTGGCTTAAATTATAAAAGAAGACATAAGACGGTGTCAACCGTGTTTTGTGATCTAGATGTTTTATGTTAAAACTTTTGTTGTGTTTATGGTGAACGTTATAGTAAAAAAAAATTGTAAGGATGCCCTTTTGAAGCTTTATGTATATAAAGCTATGTATCTAGAGTTGTTTTGTTATCCAGCAAGGTTATGATGTACTTATGATCGGCAACTCAGATCCAGTGATGTCACTTGGGCTGAGGGGTGTCGCAAGTTGGTATCAGAGCTTAGGCGTATGATTCTATAGACTTTAGGTAGAACGCTAGGTATTTAGGAGGAATGAAGGTATGGAATTGATGAATTATTATGTTATAAGTTTGATTTGGCATTGTGTGTTATGCAGGGAGTTATGGCGAGAATAGGTAAGTAAGTGGTTAGAGGATAACATTTTGAACGGATTTGAGCAGGAACCCTCAATCGAGGAGGATCCTGAGGAAGACCCTAGTGATGTAGAGGAGGATCCCTGGCCCATTGACGAGGAGGCAGAGGAGATGGACCTACTAGGGCCAAGAGAGGAAGAGGAAACCAGACTCGAAATTCCAATAGAGTTTATAGGGACCATTGTGGGGTCAAGTCAGGTCCATAAAGTTGAAAGTTTTTGGAAATAGAGGTATATTGATGTAGTGAGGGAAAGAGACCAACTGGTATACCAGTTAGAAGAGGTAAAGTCGAAAGAGTGCCGAGAGGTTGGAAGGAAAGAAAGGCGACGTGGAGCGGATGAAAGGAAAGGTTAAATAAGTAATTGACGAGGGGGCAAAGGTCATCCGGAGAAGGTAGGAGGGAATTCAGGAGAATCGTACCGGAAAGGCAATGTCGAGGGATAGTAAGGAGATGCTCATTGATGATAATACAGTGTTTTATCGAGAGCGAAATAGGCTCTCTTTTGTTTGAGACAAAAAAAAATGAATGAGGATTTTCAATGTATATATTTGTAAAGCTGATTGCTATTTTTAAATGTTGTTTATATTAATATTATGAAGTTGTGTAAACTAAATGTTGAATTTAAGATGTTAATTATGTTAATGACATAATGGCTCACTAATTGCAAAATTGTCTAATACCTCTGGTGGAAAGACCTCCTAATCTGGGATAACCTCATACGAAAGCGTCTTCAGCAAGTGCTGAGGGCGGGAGTTTGGGTCATGAAGAGGGTGGAGCTGTGAACAACAACATAGAGGATTTAAGGAGGGAGTTAGTGGGGCTGTTGTGAGAAATCATGGGAGCTCCCACAGCACAGCCGACGGCTGTGGCTGCACCTATCCCAGTGTAGGGGAAAAAATAGGGCAAATTCTGAGATTTTCAGGAAGTCCGCCCTAGTGAGTTTCACAGGGGCAATGACCCAATCCTAACAATAGCTTAGGTTCGAGAAATGGAGAGGGCCTTTGAGATAACAAGGTGTGAAAGGCAACAAAAGGTAGTTTATGCCACCAATGTGCTGAAAGGAGCAGCCGGGTATTGGTGGGATTTGCAAAAATAGGTTGAGGAAGGGAGGAAGCCTAACCGACGCTATGTTACTTGGAAGCAGTTTAAATGGGTATTTAGCGAAAAGTATTTTTTCGTGACTGTGTAAAATAAGTTAGAGACGGATTTTTGAACCTTAAACAGAAATATAAGGCGGTGGTGGAATATTTGTAGGAATTTGACGAACTGACTCGTTTTGCCATGCACCAGGTGTTTACGGAGGACAAGAAGGTTAGAAGATTTGAAGAAGGATTGACATAACCTCTTAAAAAGATTATCAAAAGTTTCCAACTTATCACCTTTACTGAAGTTGTTGGTTTTAACGCCAGCAACCAAGCCATAACGCAAAGGAATGCCTGTAAAGAAAGATGACAGGTAGGGCAAATGCTCTAAATCTGAAGGAGGCCTTGAAATCAAAAGATGTGGTGACAGGTACTTTTCCTGTATGTTCGCATAAGGCTATGGTATTATTTTTTATTCTGGTGCTACCCACTCTTTTGTTTCTCTAACTTTGGCCAATAAGTTGATTGTATCCTGGCAACCATTGAATACGGCGTTAGCGGTGAATATACCTAGTAGACATTCTCTTTATGCCACTAAGATATATATAGGCAATGCCCGATAAAAGTCTCCGATAAGACATTATATACTGATCTTATACCATTTGAATTGGGAGACTGTGATATCATACTTCCAATGGATTGGTTAGCGGTGTATGATGCTAATGTGGATTGCCGGCTTAAGATAATACAGTCGTCGACGCCCGGAAAAC
The DNA here is from genome assembly GCA_033070095.1 of Escallonia herrerae. NCBI lineage: Eukaryota > Viridiplantae > Streptophyta > Magnoliopsida > Escalloniales > Escalloniaceae > Escallonia > Escallonia herrerae. The sequence continues at coordinate 21,741 of JAVXUP010000257.1, read as the reverse complement.
CTAAAGTGGTTATACATGGAGATCAATCAATCCAACCTCCTATTCTAATGTTGACAGTAAAAGCTCGTCGTTGTATTCGAAAGGGATGTCGAGGTTATCTGGCACAGGTATATGGCACTCGTGCCGATGAACCCCTGTTGGACAAGATTCTGATGGTAAATGAATTTTTGGATGTTTTCCTAGCAGACCTTCTAGGCTTCCGACGAACCAAAAAATTGAGTTTACTATCGATCTGGTTTCTGAAACTGGCCCTATATCGAAAGCCTCTTATAGGTTGGCACCATCAGAGATGGTTGAGTTGAAGACACAACTGGAAGAATTGTTAAACTTGGGTTTCATTCGTCCTAGTGTGTGTCACCTTGGGGAGCCCATGTGTTGTTTGTAAGGAAGAAAGACGGAATGATGAGCCTTTGCATTGACTATCGCGAGTTAAACAAGGTAACTGTCAAAAATAAATATCATTTACCTCGCATACACGACCTTTTTGATCAATTAACGGATGCAATATATTTTTCGAAACCTGGTCTTAGGTCTGGATATCGCCGTTGAAAATAAAGGAGGATGATGTAGCAAAAATTGTTTTTAGAACTTGATATAGACAATATGAATTTCTTGTAATGCAATTTGGATTGACTAATGCCCCTGCAGCATTTATGGATTTATTGAAAAGAACTTTTTGGAGATATTTAGATTGTTGTCATCGTGTTCATTGATGATATTTTGGTCTACTCTAAAAGTAAGGAAGAGCATGTTTCAGCGTTTGAGACAAATATTACAAATTCTTCGAGAACATAAGTTATATTCCAAACTAAAAAAAGGTGTGAGTTTTGACTGGAGAAGGTACAGGTTTTGGGACATATAGTGTCAAGTAAGGGTATACTAGTACACCCAAGGAAGGTGGAAACTGTTTCAAATTGGGAACGTCTGACTTTGGTGTTTGAAATTTAGAGTTTTCTAAACTTAGCCGGATACTATCGGAGATTTATCAAGGACTTCTCTCAAATAGCATCCCTATTGACAAATCTAACCAAAAAAAATGTGAAATTTAATTGGACAGAAAAGTGTGAAAATAGTTTTCAAGAACTGGAAAAAAAAAAAAAAAGGTTGGTGATGGAGCCTGTTCTTATATTACCATCAGGATTTGAAGGATTTGTCATCTATTGTGATGCATCTCGAGAAGGATTAGGTTGTGTACTCATGCAACGTGGCAAAGTAATTGCGTATGCCTCCAGACAGTTGAGAAACCATGAAAGGAACTACCCAACATATGATTTGGAGTTGGCAGTAGTGGTATTTGCTCAAAAAATATGGAGACATTACTTGTATGGGGTTACATGTGAGACATATACCGACCATAAGAGTCTGAAGCATATCTTTACCTAGAAGGAAGTTAATATGAGACAAAGGAGGTGGCTGGAACTCCTTAAGAGCTATGATTGTACTATAAAATATCAGACAAAAAATCCAAATGTGGTGGCCGATGCACTAAGCAAAAAGCGAATGGGTAACCTAACTGCAATGATTACCACACAAAAGTTTATCACCAAAGATTTATACAAACTCGACATTGAAGTTTGAGTCAGAGGAGGAGGTAGTAACCTATTTCATTTAGAAGTCAGACCGTCACTTTTTGATCGGATCAAGGAAGCTCAAGGTCAAAATGAAAGGATACATGAAATCTAACAAGTTTTGAGAGAAATAAGAAAGAGAAATTTGACTTTGATAAGGAGGACGTTTACAAGTGTGAGGATCGGGTATATGTGCCACCTAGTGGCGAATTGAGAAAAGAGTTATGACAGACGCTCATAGCTCTAAATGCTCGGTCCAGCCAGGGAAAAAATATATCATGATCTACGACAAAGTTTTTGGCGGCCTTGCATGAAAAAGGATATATCAGGGTTTGTATCCCAGTGTTTGTCCTACCAACAGGTGAAAATAGACCATAAGAAGATCGCCGGGCAGTTGCAACCACTCCTTGTACCTGAGTGGAAATGGGAACACATTACAATGGATTTTGTGTCATGATTACCACGAACAACTAGTAAATACACATCTATCTGGGTAGTAGTGGATAGGTTGACTAAGACAACTCGGTTTATTCCTATTCGAGAAGGGTATTCTACTAAACAACTTGCCCGAATATATATTAAGGAAGTGATAAGTCGTTATGGGGTGCCAGCAACCATTGTGTCCGATAAAGATGCAAGGTTCATCTTGAGATTTTGGAAAAGTTATAAAGAAGAAATGAAAACGAAGTTAACCATGAGTATGACCTTTCACCCTCAGACGGATGGCCAATCTGAACATACGATACAGCTAATGGAGGATATGTTGAGAGTGTGAATTATTGATTTTGGCGGAGCATGGGATGAGCAGCTGCCTTTAATCAAATTCTACTACAATAATAGTTATCAAGCGAGCATTAAAATGGCTCCTTACGAAGCGTTGTACCTCAGAAGATGTCGCACACCTATTTTTTGAGATGTAATGGGGGAACGAAGGCTGTCACGCATGGAACTATGCAAGGAAACAGAAGACAAGATGAAGGTGGTCCGATAGAGAATTCTTACTTCACAAAATCGGGAGAAAAGTTATGCAGATAAGAGTTTGAGGTAGGTGACCTGATATTTTTAAAAGTATTGCCGTGGAAGGGAATCATGTGATTTGGGAAGCAAGGAAAATTAAGTCCGAGGTTCATCGGACCGTTTGAAATTATGTCTAGGGTTGAGACGGTGTGTACGTGCTCGATCTACCACAGGAATTGAGCCAATTGCATAATATATTTCATGTTTCAATGCTCAGGAAGTATGTTCCTGACATTAGGCATGTGATCTAGTTGGAACCAGTGAAAATTCAAGATAATCTCTCATACCATGAGGTACGAATAAAAGTAGGTGATAGAAAAGTGCAGGTATTACGTTCCAAGGTAATACCAGTGGTCAAAGTCACTTGGAGAAATCATACAGTAGAGAAAGCCACATGGGAACTCGAGGTGTTAATGCGGCAGAGATATTTGCATCGGTCTGCAGGTAAGGTTTGTCCCCATTTCAAGGACGTAATTTATTTGGGGTGGGGGGGATGTAATAACCTGAAAAAGCCTTAAATTAATCTAACCGTGAATTGGATTAATTGAGGATGTTATTTTTATTGGTAGCACTATTTTATCAATAAGCAAGTATTAGAAATTTAAAGAAGGGGTTAGTTTGGCTTTGAGGCCAAAATGCAATTTTAAAAAAAAAAGTGGTGGGGTAAAAAATGCAACAAAAAGTTGAGGTATCTTGAAAATTTGTGATTAGTGGTTTGAAGAAGTGTTGTGAGGGGAGGGAAATTTGAAGACAATTGGGCACCTCCGACTTAAAAGGAGGTGACTAAGTACATTAAAGTATAAAAAATGAATTTTGGAAAATTAAATAGGAAAAAGGAAAAAGAAGAGAGAGAGAGAAAGAACAGAGCACTCGGCAGAAAGGAGAAACGGGGGAAGAAAGGAAGAAAAAAAGAGAGAAAGAAGAGAGAAAGAGAAAGAAGAAAGAGAAAAAATCTAAAGCCCTAAGGCTAAACTTTCTCTTTCCATTTTCAATTAGTGTTTTAAATTGAATCAATTTAGTGTGATGTTCGTGGTGTGTGTATGGGGTAACCTGCCATGAGGGTGTGGGTTTGTATATGGTATGTGTTGCGTGGTTGTTGGAGGGTGAAAGGGGAAAGGAGGGACAAATATGGAGGCTACTAGGGGGAGGGTGGTGTATAAGAAGTGTGTGTATTATACTCTGAAGTGTGCATGAGTTATGTGCTGTGTGTGCATGGATGAAGAACATTGCTGCTATGGCAGCAATGCCGATGTGTTGTGTGTGTGGGTTTTATGGTGGAAAATGGGTATGAATGTGTGTTGTGCGATGGTGTATGTGTTGGTGAAAGAGGTGGGGGGTGTTGGTGTGTAGTGTGCGTAATTGTGTGAAGTGTTGTGTGTGTGCATGGAAAAAAAGGGGGAAGGGAGAAGGGAAGAGCAGCAACAAGGAGGGTGTCGTTGTGATGTTGGTGCGTGTAGGTGTGTTTATGAGGAGTAAGGGTGTTATTGTGTAGGTATATGTGCGTGTAGTAGACATTAATGTGTGGTATGGGTGTGAAATCATGTGGGTGAGGGGGGAATTTTGTGAGTGTGGGGGAGCGAGGTGCTCAAAAGTGGGAGGAAGAAGATGTGAGTGTGTTAATGTGGGGTACTACGTGTGTTTAATTCATGTGGCAATGAATAGTGACTGTAATTGATGCTAAAGGTAGCCAGGCTTTATACAGTCCACCGTTCCAATTATTAAAAATAGTTTGAGGCAGATTTGGACAAAGTGCAAAGAATAGACTCTAGTTATTTTCATGAAATCCACAATGTGAAAATTTTCAGATTTTTCCATGGTGGGTAAGTGGGTTAACTGACGTGGTCATTGTAAAACCTCACGGTGAATTTAAAAATAGCAGACCAATGCAGTTTCATGTAGAAATTTTATTCGAACCTTAAAATGGTGAGATGCTTCAATACCTGAAGTTTCGGGACATTTCGAAGCCAATAGCTATTTTTAGCGGAATTGCTTCTGAGCCCAACCTTAATTGTCGATTAGGAATTTTTGAGTGAAAAATTCCCAAAGGGCTTTTTAGTCCAAACAAATGAATGTAGCTGCTTAAAAATATGTTTAAAGTGGTTACGAGATTTTGATGGGGCAATGGCCGTTAGGAGGTATTTTGTAGGGAGTGTTTTAGTAATTTTTCCCATAAAATTTTTTGAATGACGTTTGGTTCGAAAATGGATGTAGAACATCTGAAATGTTGTTTTGAAGCGGTTTTGGGGAGTTGGGGTGGTAATGGCCATCAGGGGGTGTTTTGGTAATTTATCATGTCGACGCTAAATTTTTAGGAACACGCGCAATTAAGCGTTATGACAGAAAGCGAGGAATGGAATTAGTTCACTTAAATGAAGGAGTATTAATACTAATGCATCAATGAGGTTAGGTTAAAGGTCCAGCTATCGAGTCAATATAACGGATCGTTGAAAGACGTTATAAACAACTAATAGAGAAATAGTAGAATAAATTGTGTATTTATGTTTAAATGGTGTCTGACGAGCAAGGTCTTGTTTGATTAGGTGACCCCGCTCGCTATGGTCTAAGGTTGCTTTTCGCGTCGACTAATAGCCAGTCAGGTAAGGATAAGCGATTCCTTATATGCTAAGATTTGCTTCATTTGGTATATCAGTCGTTGATAGTGTTGTTGTATAAAGATGGTTGCATTGTTGATCTGAGATGTCAGTGGTTGTTGTGTCGATGTCCCTCTTTGTTAAGAATGTTGTTGAGGATTTGTGGCTAATTTTCTCCCTGGTCCACTATGTTGATGGTTTTGGGTGAACTTCAGTTATTGTGTTGAACGCCAGTTGGTCTTGTGACCGGTAATTCTTGCTTGAGTTATTGTTGATTGAGGACGTAAGGTGAAATCATTTCCCTTAGTCTGCCCAGCTGGTATAACTCGTAGTTTGGCGGTAATGCGGTTAGGGATGAGCATTCTTTATGAGTTCCCTTCTTGTAATAACGTCTCTTTTAATTACCTGAGACTGAGATGAACATCCTGTAATGCGGAACATTATACGAAAGGATGGCCTGTGAAATATGATCACTGGCAAAAAAGATGTATGAGTCGAGTCTATCGTGAGTGGTCGGGTCTGAGACTGCATTGCACTTGACTTTATTTTGATGTTAACAATTTTACTGGCTTGTATTTCATTGATGTTTATGGCTGTTACTGATTAATGTTCACTTGCATAGTCTGCCAGTTTATTAGTCTATCATTCATGTCCATGAAATGTGGGAATAATGTTGTTCTGTTGAGCCTTAAAACCGCTCAATCTGACAAAAGAAAATATCGTTTGACCATTAGGTGATGCTGCGTTATTTATTAAACTTCTTATTCTTTGATATCGTTGAATTGATTATTATTCCTCCGAGGCTGTCGAATCATTTGTGTACGTTAATCCTCGTGTTATTTTTACTCGGTGATTTGCACTCATTCCTTATCTATGTTGTTTCAGGTAGTAAGGTCGAACTGGATGAAACGTCTAAGAAAAGGAAGAGAAGTTGGCTTAAATTATAAAAAAAATAATAATAAGACGGTGTCAACCATGTTTTGGGATCTAGATGTTTTATTTTAAAACTTCCGTTGTGTTTATGTTGAACGTTGTAGCAAAAATTTTTGTAAGGATGCTCTTTTGAAGCTTTATGTGTATAAATTTATGTATCTAGAGTTGCTCTATAATCCAGCAGGTTTATGTTGTGTTTATGATCGACAATTCAGCTCCATTGACGTCACTTGGGTTGAGGGGTGTCGTATTGTCCGACAAATTTTTAGACTTTTAAATTTTCAATCATATCTCATACAACTTAGAGTTTTCGCCCTATATATATTCAAGATACACCCTTCAGAAGGGGCAAAAGCCTCTCATTTCCTCAGACAAACCCCAATGCTCTCTGAAGACAATCTAACAATCTTCTAGATTTAATGCCATCATTCGCCGACTCTTTCAAAAGGTTGAACTCATTCACTTGGATGGGTGCTTTTGTTTGAAGGAGGTCATGAGTTTGCATACGGTTATTGTCCATGAAGATATTCTCCAGGCCACTTGTATACCTTGGGTCCTCAAGATCATGTTTTTCGATTTAGTTTGGATGAGCTTTGCCCTACATTTGAAGAATTCTCGACTACGGTGGATATCCCCATCAATTTGCACATTGTTGTTCCTGTTATTCAAAACGAATATCTTTTGTTGCTCACGAGCTTGGTGGAAGTTAGGTCTTTCATTTGAGGTGTGCATATTTTGTTTTTTTCCCGTGATTGAGATTTTTCAGCTAAACTGGACAATCACGATAAGCCATACACGAGCGGCCAGGTGGCGGCTCTGGCACTATGTCTGGTTCCCAAGTACCTTACCATAGTGGGCTCAGGTGTTGCCAATGTGAGGTTGGCTGTGCTGATACCTGAAATGTCTTTGTAAGGGAGAACCCTAATCCCGATAGTGGTAGCTGAAATCATTAATGTCATTATTGAGGTACATAGAGATCTCTGTGCAGCGTTTGAGGGTAGCCCTTTAATTCTCTACATGTGGCTCTTGGATCACATGCGGCTGATAGTTGTACCTGTTGAAGTGAGGTATTACCGTCACTTTTTTGCTCTAGGCCTTTGCTCTTTGAGGACCGTTTAGGTATAGATACTTGGACCTGATTTTTCTGTATCCGAGAATCCAAGGATATCTGCTGGTGTATTGCAACTTATGAAGTCCCCATAGACCTATGTGGACTTTTGGGTATCACTGTGTTTGCCTTATGGGACTTCACTCTTTGTCTTTTTACTTCACTTGTCAGATTTTGAGGCAATTTGGTTATGAACAACTCGTTCTGACATCTTATAGCGATTTTTCTTCAGTGGAAGAACTCACTCTTTCACTGATCAAGACTATTTCTCAAGGTTGGGGTACTCCTCCCTATTGTCTTAGTTTCATAAGGCTAGGCCCTTTCTTACTAATATAGACCCAATTGCTCTATTGCCATCAGATTCTTATATATGTTGGCTCTAGCCACGCATTCGGGATGCGGTGTTGGCTACTGAGAGCAGACTACGGGCTGAATTGAATAAGAATCTTTTGAGTGCTATTGAGATCAAGCCTTGAAAGTGTTAAGAAAAAGTTCGTTCCAAAGCAAGTTTAGGGCCTAACCTCAAGACTCCCGCGAATCAACATAGAGTATAGTTCGGGGTTTTCATCGACCTCAGATGGAAGAGGATCCTCAAATCATATGGATTCAGCAGTCTTAGATTGGCTCTCATCTCTTTGAAGAAAATTTCATTGTTGACAGGAATCAAATACGATCTTTAAACTTTGATGTCGGATACGATCTTCGCCAGCTACCACCAAAAAAGGCAGTTGACTGCATAGACTATTCTAGACTTCAAAGATGGCGTAGATGCTTATTTCCAAGGTCAGTTTGATTGAAGGAGTTGATATTGGGTGAAATTTGGGAAAGCTGGGAACAGGTCGGTGGCTAAGGCAAAGACACCAGAGAAAAGGGCCTCATTAATGGAGAAGCTCACTTGCAGGACGTCCTTCCTCTGGATGAGGATGATCGTCCTTTCTCAAGTGAAGAAAGGAATATGATGACAATAATATACTCCTAGGTTATTGATAGAACTTAGAAGCTTTTCTTCTACCCTAGGTTTTGCCTAGCCGCCCTTTGCAGAATTTTTGACCAAGCGGGCTTCTTATTTTATCAGCATTATTGTATATATATATTTTTTTGGTTTTCCCTAACCTTTTCCTAAGCCGCCCTTTGCAGGGTTTTCAACCTAGCGGGCTTTTTATTATTTTTCTCGAGAATGTAGTTGAATTCATAGCTAGTGTAATAAAGGTTTTTTTATTAAAATTTGACCGCACCCAAGGCATCTTTACAGACTGCCTACGTACCTTCTCTAAACTGTTACATTAAAATGTGTGTTGAGTAGTGTCCTTAAAGAAAAATCAGGTCATTCTTCGGTCATTTATAATTCTCATTCAAGGCTAGTATTCCCTTAGTCAGGCTAGGCTGACTAACTGGGACAATTCAATTTCATCTAAATCAACTAATAAGGATGCACCTTCCTTCATGATTTGCTTGACCATATAAGAGCCTAACGAGTTAGGTTCAAATTTCCCTCACGGCTTCCAGATTTGTTTGATATTAGCCTTTAATACCAAATCTCCTTCCTTAGAACCACGTCCTTTCACATGTTTATTGAATGAATAGTACCCTTGTCAAAGTTCTTTCTATGCTAACATCCAGTCATTCACATGCGGTCCATATTCGCCTAAGTTTATATCCTCCGTTCTGATAACCATCTCCTTATGTAACATACATCAAATGTTCTCCATTGTAATGTCTATTATACAGGTTTCAGTCACAAATAATGAATTAGGCTGCCCAACACAGTCAGTAGAAGCTTCCTCAGGATACTTGCCATCTCGGATCGGGTTTTGAATATCTGTCTACCATGGTTTGACTATCTCGGCTTCCTCCAAGCATGCAATCATGAAAAAGTAAGCGGGTCGATCCCTCTTCCAAACCATAAAGGGCTCTACTTATTGTTCTTTTGTTATGTCCTCCATTGATGCCAAGGTTGCTAAAACATCGGGAAAAAAATTCTTGAGTTGAGGCATATAGTGGAATTGCACATCATCGAATAGGCCTACAATCTTCTCGAGATAGGCGTGGTTTGCTTATTGACGTTCATCTCTAATCCTCCACATCCCCTGTATCTAATGCGTGATAGTTACTGAATCACTGTACACTATAATTCCTCTGACTTCTATGCTCAGGGCTTTTTCAAGACCAATGATACATGCTTTGTATTCGACGGTGCTGTTAGTACCCTCAAAGGCCAACTTGATGGCCATAAGGTTATGGGCCCATCTGGTGAGATTAATAGTATGCCTACTTCGGATTCTTTACTATTTATGGCCCCGTGAAAATGTAAGTGCAATCTGGTCTCCGGCACAAACATCTTCATCTGGGATTTTTGCCTCTCATTCGCTAGTGTTCTTTGTTGGGCAATCGGCTAGCATGTCTACCACAACCTTTCCTTTTATGGACTTTCGGGTGACAAAAGTGATGTCTAATTCAAAAAATAGCAGGAGCCACTTTGCTGAACGGTTAGATAAGATCGCTTTCTCAAACAAGTATCTCGTTAGATCCATCCTAGCTAACAACTTGATAGGGCAAGCCAAAATGTAATCTCGTAGTCTTTGCGTCACCTAGACTAATGACACGCATGTCTTCTCTAAGTCTTTGCGTCGCCTAGACTAAGGATACGCATGTCTTCTCTAGGGCAAAACAGTTCATCTCTCCCTGGGTCAACTTCTTACTGATGTAGTAAATATCCCTCTCGACTAGTGAGTTCTCTAGATGTTGAGTCAACGTTGCTCTGGCTGCGGTGTCGGTCACCTTGGGTACAAAAATAATGGAATACTAGGTACCAGAGTGCTCAGGACTGGGGGTTACTTAGGTATTATTTAATCTTATCAAAAGCTTCCTGGCAACGAGGGTTCCACTGGCTTAATCTTTTTTTAACAACTTGAATGGGCTCATAAATCATGGTTAACTGGGAAATAAACTGACTGATGTATTGGATCCTTCCTAAGAATCGCATATTTCTTTTTTGCTCCTTGGTGGGGGCACTTCTACTATGGCGTTAATTTTAGCTGGGTTAACCTCTATGCCCCGCTTATTGACCAAGATCCTAGTAGCTTATCGGATGTAACTCTGACCCACACTTCTGCAGGTTGATCCTCGCATTGTATTGTCTCAATCTCTCAAAATACTTTCTCAGATATGTGTAGTGATCTTCCCATTTCTTATACTTGATGGTCATATCATCTACATATACTTCTGTTCCCAACCTATTCTGGTCGTACCCAAGGGCCCAATAAGGGTCCATTTCACGCGAACACGTCAACGGATTCAACAGTCAATTCTTCAACGCTGCGAACCGGTCAAAGTGTGGGAGCCCAAGTCACGTGCATTCTTTGCTTCACACGCCTCACGGACTTGGTCACCAATTATTTTACATCAACGTCACTCACGGTAGCACGTTCGTCACACCAAAACCACCCAAGAACTTCTTCACCAAAAACATCGACCGACGGCGCAACCGGGGCAATGGGGTCAAGGGGCAAAGGCCTTGACCAACCCCATGGGGTCGGCCTCGGCCTCACCCAAGGCCATGGGGTCGGCCTCGGCCTCGGCCTCCCATGGGAGGTTGGCTTTGGCCTTCCCCCCCCCCCGGTTCTTCACTTTTCGCGCAAAGTCCCTTCCGCGCTTTGTTCGTCTCATACACTTCGTATGTGACTTTGGCACCTTGTTTGTCACGTGGGTACGATTCATGTCGATGCGCTTGTCATAACACAACTTCTGGATTTGTCATTGCCCATCAAAACACCTATCGTCGGCGCGCCCGAAGTTCACCTAGGAGGAAGAGTGGCCTTGGCCTCCTTTCATGGGAGTTGGCCATCGGCCTTGGCCACACCCTAGGGTTGGCCTCGGCCTCACCAAGGGGTCGGCCTCGGCCTTCCCAAGGGGTCAGCCTCGGCCTCCCCAAGGGTGGTGGCCTTGGCCTCCCCCATGTTTGGCCTATGGCCTCCCCTCCCACTCGCACTTGTTTTCTCAAGTCTTCGCACCTCCGCGATGTTTACGGACGTTCGTACATCAACCTCGCGACGTCCGTCGTCCATCAACCTCGCGATGTCCGTCGTGCGTCGACGTCCGTCGTCCATCAACCTCGCGACGTCCGTCGTGCGTCGACCTCGTGACGTCCGTCGTCCATCAACCTCACGACATCCGTCGTGCGTCGACCTCGCGACGTCTGTCGTCCACCAACCTCGCAACATCCGTCGCGCACCAACCTCACGACGTCTGTCGTCCATTAACCTCGCAACGTCAGTCGCGCACCAACCTCGCGACGTCTGTCGCGCACCATCCTCGCGACGTCCGTCGTGCATGAACCTCGCGACGTCCGTCGTACGACGACCGCATACCATCATTTCCAACTTTGTCATTACTACATATTGCATTCATCATCTTGTTATGACAGGTACACTCAGCTCAAATCCCATCTTCGGGACACCCGACGCGTGCCCGTGCACCGTCTCTGCGACATTCGTCGCCGCGCCCATGCGTCATTCTTATGACGTGTGCCTCGGCACCAAGTATATGCTTCGCGACCTTCGTCGCCGCGCCCATGCGCCATTCTTATGACATGTGCCTCGGCACCAAGTATATGCTTCGCGACGTTCGTTGCCGCGCCCGTGCGCCATCTTCATGATACGTGCCCCCGGCACCAAGTATAGCTCCGCGACGTTCGTCGCCGTGCCCGTGCGCCATTCTCATCATGCGTGCCCCTGACACCAACTATAGCTTCTCGACCTTCATCACCACGCCCGTGCGCCATTCTTATGACGTGTGCCTCGACACCAAGTATATGCTTCGCGACCTTCGTCGCCGCGCCCATGCGTCATTCTCATCATGTGTGCCCCCGGCACCAACTATAGCTCCGCGACGTTCGTCGCCGCGCCCGTGCGCCATCTTCATGATACGTGCCCCCGGCACCAACTATAGCTCCGCGACGTTCATCGCCGCGCCCGTGCGCCATCTTCATGATACGTGCCCCCGGCACCAAGTATAGCTCCGCGACGTTCGTCGCCGCGCCCGTGCGCCATTCTCATCATGCGTGCCCCCTGTACCAACTATAGCTCCGTGACGTTCGTCGCCGCGCCCGTGCGCCATCTTCATGATACGTGCCCCCGGCACCAAGTATAGCTCCGCGACGTTCATCGCCGCGCCCGTGCGCCATCTTCATGATACGTGCCCCCGGCACCAAGTATAGCTCCGCGACGTTCGTCGCCGTGCCCTTGCGCCATTCTCATCATGCGTGCCCCCGGCACCAACTATAGCTTCGCGACCTTCGTCGCCGCGCCCGTGCACCATTCTCATCATGCGCGCCCCCAGCACCAAGTATTGCTTCGCGACGTTCGTCGTCGCACCACTCTCATGACATGTGCTCCAGCACTGGGGGCTTGCGTTGGCACCCCTATGGACTATGACCCCCGGGTCACTCCGAGACGGGAGCAAGTCTTCGGAGGGCATCGCTCCTAGTCTACCTGGCAGTTGGGCGTCGGGTCTTCCCCACCACTGCCAGGCCTGTGGGACTCTGCAAGGGCTTGGATTGGAGGCTAGATCAAGGGGTTTCTCTGGCCACACCAACGCTGTGGGAGCCAGTCTTTACAGACAGACAGAGCTACGCTGTACGGGGCAGACCGGGTGAATATGCGATTCGACAGTCTGCGGAGCACCGACAGCTGTGGACCCCTCGGTGATGTGTCACTCCCGGGGAGCGCCACGTGTCGTGTGATGACATCATCATCTCAACCTCTATAAATATAGGTCTTGAGAATTCATTTAGGGGGGATTTTTGGGACATTTTCAGAACACTTTCACTTTCTCACTCTAGAATCCTAGAGAGAGAAATATACAGGACCCTGACTTCGGACATAAGCATCAGACTATGACTGTCGTCGTGTATTCACTCTGCGCCATCGCCCTCGCAGCACTGCCACCCACAAGCTCTGTCAGGGAAGCCCTTGGTCTCTGCCCTTGCTTCGCCTTTGCTGTGTCTCACATCATCACACTTGGCATCCGAGTCGGACTGCATTCCTTGTGGCACCTCCACGTCGACCTGCGAACCCACTTTCCTTGGCATCAACTTCTATCTCTTTGGGGATCATATCATGGAAGAGGGTAATACCGGCTTATTAATGAGTAAACCTAGCATTATTTAATCCAAAGGGCATCATTGTGTAGCAAATTGTGCCCCATGATGTGGTAAAGGTTTGTTTTCTCATGATCTTTAGGATCCATTTTTATCTGATTGTATCCAGTGGAGCAATCCACAAAAGAAACCAACTCGTGCTTCACGATGTTGTCTGTGATCAAGTCAATTATGGGAAGAGGAAAATCACCTTTAAGAGAAGCTCGGTTAAGGTCCCAGTAGTCAACACATATCCAGACTTGGCCGATCAATTTAGGGACAACCACTATGTTTGCCTGATAAATTTTATGTGGAGGAGTTTCATGACTTTCTCCTTGACTTTAAGATCGAGACCATTACGGTCTTAATTTACGGAGCTTTTGTTTGACGAGTTTGACTTCTGGTGGGCTACGTAGGTGATGCTCAACAATCTTTGGGTTAATGTCGGACATGTCACCACATGACCAAGCAAATACTTCTACAAATTTTTTGAGGAGTGCGGTGACTTCCTCCCTCTCTCCCTTGTCTAGGCTAGCCTCTATTTTAATTTTTTTAACATTTTTTGCGCTGGCCTATGTTGATTTTGATTATTTCTTCTGCCATTGGCTTGACTCGATTAGACTCTCGGTTTTCTATTTCTTTCATCATTTCTTTCTCTTCTTCATCCATTAGTTGTGATTCATTATTAACCATGTTGATTAATTCATCATAACTTAAATCAGCAACCAAAGAGTAATCGAAATCGACCATCAAATTATAATTAAAATGTCAAGGTAAACATAATAGGTAAGCAAATTCAAATTGTCTACGGAAACATAAGCATCTAGGTCCTTTGGTTTAGGAATAGTCTCGGCATCAGGATAATCCTGGTGATCTCCCCAGCTAGCGATCTGTACTCAGTCTTCCAACTCCACATGTCGCCCTGTGCTGAAATGATCAAGCTTGTCGGGTCAGTAGTCTGGTCATCCATTTTCGAGATAAGCACAAGGATATGTATATCGTTAAAACGTGTCGTCACTCTTTCTGGCCTCATAAAGTCCATCCAATCAGAGGTGTTTTCCTTGGTCAATTTTGTCAGGATGGGCAGTTGGTCGTCTTCAACCCACTCATAGTCGTAAAAGATCTCTCATCCGTTCATTAGCTTCCCCGTCTCCATGTTGTAGACTGGCTCTGGGAATCCGTAGTAAGGTCATTTTTCTCCCTCCTTAACAAAATAACCCTTCATTGTAGGGACCTTAGACATGGCGTGAGAGTTTATGAGCCGTCCATTCTATCGGGCTTTCTTGACATAAGCTACCTTCCAGAAAGCTTCTTTCTTCTCTTTCTTAGTGGGCTTGTAACCAAACCCAAAGAAAATACAAAAAGGCCAAAAGTAATGGAAAAATTTTCAAGTCTAATCCTCTTGGTTTTTGGTCCCCAGATGAGTCGCTAATGTAGAACCACCTCGGAAAAATAGTGATTCCCTTCCTGCTTAATTAAACGGGAAAATAAGAAAACGTGATAATGACTCCAGAAATGTCTAAGAGACTATTAATCTATTAAAAATAAAGAAATAGGTTCGGGGATTAATTATACGACGGGAAGTTGTTAGGCACTTGCCATACCCTTTCGGTCTATACTTCATTTCTATCGATTTTTTGCCTTTTAACACATAACACACAAATATGCATAAAATAAACCCTACGTTTACTTCTATACTATTGGTTTGAACTCGACATCAGGGTCAAATGGCCTACGTATCTAGTCGGACAAACCACAATCAGAACAATCGTAGCTAGACGCGGACCCTACGGGAGGCGACCTACACTTTGGTCTTAGACTCAAACTAAGTAGTAATAAAATACTCCTTTTTTTTTGTACCTTTTGGAAATAAAAATGTGATCGCGAGAAAGAAAAATATTCTAGACCATTATGTTAAACTAGCCTAGAAAGCAATAAAATGTACCTCGCAATTTGCTTGTGAAGAAGACTTAAGAATGCTTTATGAAGGATTCATGATGCAAGTTGCTCAAAAAAATATGAGTGAGGTATGAAGTGTTAGTTTATCTTAAGAGATGATCTACCACTTCTAAGAGAAATGGTAAGGAGAAAAGCTAATCCCTGAAAATATAGGCCAACGGCTCTATTTATAGAAGTCTGTCTGGGATGCCATAAATGATAAGATGATTCTCTCAATCTGTGATCTGATGATAAGATAGAATATTTGACAAAAATCGCAAACTAAGAGAATCAACTAACCCGCTGATTTGTCGAAAACAAGCCGGCTCATCCCATAATTTAGAAGTACTTTTTTTTTTAATTTCGAGACATTATCTATCACTAATTCGGTGATTATTTTTGATTTTATTAGATGGGATATAGTAGATTCGAAAAATATTTTCATCTTTCATGTAAATAGCAATTTAATTACTTGCATCGAGTATAAAATATAGATAATCTAGAAAATCTTCTAAGCAAATCACTCTTGACATGTGCAGTGGACTCGACTAAATGGACTGTACTAAGCCCAATTATTGATTGGACTGCACTATTTGACTAGATCCATTAACTAATTTTAATATATTATTGGGCCTAACTCATAATAATAAACTTATATCAATAATGAACGCCAATAATAATTTAATGACTACAAAAATAGGGTGTCTACAGGTAGGTTTGGGACAATCTTGTGCGTGTATGAGTCGCAAAAATAAAAACTACAATTACCACAGGTATAGCATATTGTACATGTTATACAAAACAAAAGAAATCATAAAAGACCAAAAAGCAATAAAACATTTCAAGTCTGGTCCTCTTAATTTAGTCGAGAGTGGAGTTGCCACCATAGCGAACTACCTCAAAAGTTTCTTAGACCCAGGAAGGTCTAAAAAGCATCTTATTTTACGATATAAAGATAAAATAAAGGGAAAAAAACTTGAAAAACACTCAAAAATGCCCAACTAGGCTATCGAAATCAAAGATGATAGATTCGGGACTAAGTTATATAGCTAGAAGGTGTTAGGCAACCACTATACCCTAACGGTCTTTACTTTGTTTTGATGATTTTTTCCTTTAAACACATAAATGCATAAAATAAACCCTAACCTAATACATAGTTTTTGTTTAAATTAGACAAGAAAGGCCAAATAGCCTACTTATTTGGTCAAATAGACTGGGATCAAAACCACCATAGTTCGACCGAATCTTACGGGGGAGGCGACCTAAACTTCGGTCTCTAATGCAAATGTAAAGAAAAAAATTGAAAAACTCTTTTTATGACTTTTGTTCTATTAACCAAAATTTAGTCGCAGGAAGGGGAGACACTTTAAACTTTTCTATATTATTCTAGACTAGAAAGCGGTATAGAACTACCTCGAGACACTTTAAACTTTTCTATACTATTCTAGACTAGAAAGCGGTATAGAACTACCTCGAGACAGTGCTTGCTTAGAAAATTTGGAACCTCGCGATAAATCCACGATGCACGTAGATCACCAATGTGGAGAATTTATATGAAAATACTGAATTTCTCTTTAGATATGACGCAGCCCTTCTAGAGAGAAATGGTCCAATCCAACCTTTCTCAAGAGAATCCACCCCCTGAACTGTAGCCAAAGGCTCTTCTTATAGAGGCCTGAGGTTGATCGAAATGACAAGAATAACTTTTGAGTCTGAGATCTCTGATAGAGTCAAATATTTTATTAAAAATCGCAGATTAAGCAAAAGTCCACTAACCAGCCAGTTTTGTCGAGAACCGGTTGGTTCACCTAGTAATATTTTAAGATTTTTTTCGCAAATTTTGGGACATTATCTGTCCTTAATTCGCAATTTTCTCTGATAAAAGAGATAGGATGTACTAGATACTGGGAATTATCTCCAATTTTCATCTAAATTAAGGAGATCATGCATCATGGATTAATCGCAAGATATTTCTAAATTATCTAACCAATCAAAATATCTTAATTGGACTGGACTGAACTTAATAAATTAGTTCATTATTTATTACTAGGGCTACACCCATATTAACAATAATAATAAATCTTAATTATCAATAAAGCCCACTAATAAAAAAAATAAAAATACTACAAAAATAGAGTGTCTACAACTATCTTCTGTGCTTTCCTATCACATGTAGATAATTGTATTTCCAAAACACGTATCGGGTGGAAAGGGGTTTCGCGGAGCATGGTAACCACTGGGTCAAGTGGCTGTCTCTAAGTAGTTCCAAGTCCGAAGGAGGTCTGGGATTTCGTTTTACAATATTGTAAAACACAATCATTCTTTGACGCTAGGAGCTACCTCTCTGCATCCTGGGGTTGGCGTGGGATCCTAGCTGAACAAATATCCTGCTCTTGCCGGCCTCAGTTGGCAGTGAGGGATGGTCCAAATATTAATATCTAAGAGGATAGATGGATGCCATCCTTTGATCCCCAAGACTTCGCAAGCTTCCGCCCCTCTAGGTGGGATAAATTGGGGGATCTCACTAATCTCTCTTTGCGGAGTGAATCTATTGTAAACACTCTTTGTGGAGTGAATCTATTGTAAACACTCTTTCCACCGATGAAGTAGTCATCATCCAAGGGATTTACATTGCAACTACTGGCTTCAAAGACTTCTGCATATGGGGTGCTTCTGGGAATGATTATTTCACAGTCAAATCCGCGTATCTATTAATTCGTGATCAGGAAATAGAATGATGTTGCCTCACAAAACCAAATTGCTCCATCAAACCACTGAATGACAGTATTTCTGCTGAATGACAGAATTTGTGCTAGTATGCAGAGCACTGAATTTTATTCCAAGTTGCGCCTACAGCTCCACTACTAAATACTGCTTGCAGTGCTGAATTCAAGCTCTGATATTATCTCGTTCAATTTTTTTCTTTTTCCAGTAAAAACTAATAAAACCGCTAAATCACCATCACAATAAAATGCTGCAGTAGATTAGGCTATCTATCGTGAATATTACCGGGAACAGTGGGAATCGTAATGTTTAAGGACTTGCAAGAAAACACGCTTCAAACACACACCTGGCGAGACATATACATGTCAGACTACTTGTGCCTACAACAAATAGAGATCACAAACTCAAGTTCAGTCCACCAGGATCCGCTGCCGCTCAAGTTCAATAGCATTTTCGGTCAATGAGCTTACAGCGTCATTCGCTGTCTCGTTACTATTGCCCCTGCACAGTAGCAATTGTTTGCGAAGGCTCCGCACCAGTTCGTTGAGCTTCTGAATGTTCTTCTCTTGTGATAAAATAATCTGCAATCAGTAACTTATCTGTTAATAGCTACAGCAAAAGAAACATGAGAAAGGAACAAAGCATAAGCCTCACCAGAACTTCACACTCAGGATATCTAAGATCTTTACTCAAAGGGAATAGGCAAAATGTCTCAAGCTATACAAGAAAACCATTGAAAGGACATAATTAATGGTCGATTTTAGCTGTAGTAATTTCACGTTGAGTACTGGCTGTGGAACATAGTTGTAAGACAAGTACGTGGTAGGTCACATTATGCTCAATAAAAGACAACTACAGGCAGCACAGTGGCAGTCCTTAAAGTTGTTGAAACTGCACCCTGCAATGCAAATGCACCCGGATAGATAACAAAACTCTAAAGAATGGCAGCTTATACTTTTTTTTTTTGGTTAATAATGGCAGCTTATACTTGTAGAAAGGATCCCTAACGGCTAGCTTTCTTATATCTTTCTGCAATCATAATATAACTGCATACCATTAAAGCCATGCTACGTGAGGAAAAAGGTAGCCCGCAAAAAACATAAGAAAGTTAACTACTATTTTGGCCATAATTTTGGTGCAACATCGTTCTAAGGGAACATTGTTCACAAGTATTCAAGAATTTCTTAGAAATAAAAACATGTTACTTTCATGTTGAACTTTCGGTTGTAAAATACCAATTAGATCATGACCTCTGCCTGCGATAATCACTTAAACCCTGGTTATAAATTTTTACCAATATTAATTATTCGCTAATTGAACCCTATCATCCACCGCAGCGTTCCAACTTCAAACAGCTTGGCATAATTATGCACATACAAAATATATTTTGTTAACTTTTGGAAATATTCACCCAGATTCAATAACTTTAGGGTTTCAGTGGTTACTTATCCTCCCTTCTGTTAATAAATTTGGCTTCGAAAGTGTAGGTCCTGCCCAATGAAGATCCGAACTCCGATATCGGAGGCGCGATTGGCGCAGTGGTCCTAGGGTCTGGGGCTTCGGAAGGGTTGTGGACTTGTGGCAGCCGGGGAGGGGAGTTGTGGTTGTGGCGGCTGGTGTCGTGGTGGCTTGGTGTGGCGACGAGTGCTGGTGTGACGATGTGTCGCAACGGCTTGGTGTGGCGGCAGATTCATGCTGTTGTGGCTAAGGGGTGGTAGTGAAGTAGGAGAAGAAACACCCGTTTGACCCATTTTTTAATTTAACTCAGTAGATTATTTGGTGAGTTGCTGGTGGGTTGACTCAGCAACCGTTTTATCTTATGATTTTTGGAATGTTTCAAATTTTCAACATACCACAAATGTTTGGAATATAAAAAATGAGGCTAATTTTGTTTAAAATTGTAACATTCACAGACGGGCTTCAAATGGCTAAACACTTTTGATCAGGGACTCAGGTCTAAGTGATTATTGCGGGCAAAGTCAGGGTCTAATTAATATTTGAACCAAATATCAATCTCATCTACATGAATAGTTAATTCATACAACCAAAACATAATAACAAACAGGTAAGATATGCAAACCACAACCACAAGAATAACAATCCTAAACACACTATGAACACAAATGTACGAGAACCACAAATCCCATCCGAACACAAGATCTGGAGTTCAACTCATCCACAACTCTCAAAACTGAACAAAATAGCCCCGACCGAACACTAAATATAGTGCTACGACCAAGGCTCAGAAAACCATTTGGGTCGCAACACCACGCTCGTCTGGGCAGGTCAAAAAAGTCAGGCTGGGATACAAGAGTCATAACAACAGACTTCCCATTACGAAATATATTTGACGTTTCATCGCAAACAACTAAAAGGTAAGATAACCAAGAAGGATAATTTCAGAGAAATTTCACTTGCTTCACCAACGACATATGACAAAATACAAATTAATCATTCAGCCATAAAAAGCTTATGTCAATGTAGAATAAAAACTTAGTAGCTGTAAGAATTTATGCATAGCCATGACGTTGCACATAAATGCAAGCTTACAATAAATCCAACCCCTAGGAACGTTCATATGTGGCTCCACAAGGGCCCAACAATCACCCAAGTAAAACATATAGAACACCCAAGTAAAAAGTAGCTGCTTAGTCACAAAACCACTTGCTTCAAACATGATGCCCTCTTGTATCGTACTAAACCACTGAAGCTTCAGATCTGTAAGTTTAACAAGCCACCATATGTATTTAGACCTACACGTCGCCACTTAAATTTGCCAAGTTCGGACAAACCAAAATGGACAGATACTACGAGCGTAGCAAGTACTTGGCTGAGTTGCACCTCATAGATGGTAATTATCTTTTAGAAACTTCCCAAACTGACCAATAATAGGCAAAATACCCAATCAATATCACCAAAATACCAATTTTCACAATAACTAACCTTGACGCTGTCAATATCTCAACATTACCTCTGCTGAAAGCTGGTGATTAATAGTATCCAGACAAGGCAAATCGCCAATATAACGGAAATCCAAAGTTATAACAAACAGTAAGAAGTATTAACTTTTTCTGTTAATCCCGAAAGAGAACAAAAAGCCTACTTCCCAACTTTATGTTTGCTGGCAGCTGGGTATTGTCTTCATTTTCTTCTTCTTTCTCCTTTTTCATTCTTCCCCCTTCCACACCCCTCCAACCCCCCCCCCCCCCCCCCGCGCGTTTGGGGGGAGGGTGGTTTAAGATCTTCATTCAAATATACTATGTGCCAAAGTAGGTTGGGAGACTGATTCCCAATAGCATACATGTCACTTCTACATATCCCGCAATTAAAGTGACCAAAAGGTTAATAATGTAAAATTTGTCAATTACAAATTCAAAGGATGCACCACATACTATTATTGAAGGAGCAATGGATTTTTAGTTTTGCCCGTCACTTTGAATGTAATCATCGTTCTTTGATTGATAATTTCTTAGCATTTCGTTTATTATCCAGTCATTGCACTCTACATTATATGTGTAAACCTACGAGGGACTTAAAGGATTGCAGTGAATTGCAATCACTACATCTTTTCCTGGCTACACTGGTCTGTTGAATTTGGGAGAGGCCGAATTAACCACTAAGGTTTGGCAGCTTAGTTTGTTTTGAGTTTGGGGGCCCTTCTTTCTCGGTTGAACTTCTATACTTCCTGTAATTGGGTTCGCTCCCTTCGGCGGCTTTTTCATACAG